>OZ010593.1:72918096-72923096 GCA_963932145.1 Acanthosepion lycidas | reverse complement strand
GTACATTGAAGTCAACACTCAGAGGCTACAGGCTGTTTTATGCTTGACGCAATATTGTGTCTGGCATGAAACAGCCTGTCGCCTCTGAGTGTTGACTTCAATGTACACTTTTTTTAAAATTTATATTTACATACGCTTTGTCTCTGATATTGAGCACTTTATCCCATAAATATAGCCCACTTTAAAACTATATTTTTGTATATATAAAATATATATATATATATGTGTGTGTGTGTATGTGTGTTTGTTTTACGAACATGTGCTGAAATGTTCTCGGCCCGACACGCTTCCCAAAATCTGAAAAAATGACGAAACGGCAGATTTTTTTTTTTTTTTTTTAAACCCTTCTTTTTTTGGGCTGAGACGTTTTCATCGCCTCTCGTAACTATTTTTTTTTTTTTTTTATAATTCCTTCTTTGTCGGGGGTGAGAAGTTTTCATTACCCGCCGTAGCATATACGCCCATACCGACATGTCCCGAGTAAGTGAGATTATATATCTAATTGTCTTCGTAAGCATTTATAAAAGGGAAGATGAACGACAACAAGAGTAATATAAACCACAATGACGGCTTCTACTCAACGTTAATGACGATGACGACGACGGCGTGTCGCACGACGACGACAACTACTCGACCACGACAAACACCTCTTGTCGTTGTTGTTCAAAATCTATGTCTATTGACAATTCCCACGGCCTTTTTTCAGAGTAGATAGAATACAAATATCCTTGTCGTGACTTGCTGCAACAGGTCAGTACGCGAGGCGCGCTCGCGTTTTAAGGCAGGGCAAGAATTTCTGATATCTACTTGAATCTAAGTAAAAATGGCTACGACCGCCACCACCACCCCACTCGTCATTAGAAACGCAATCTCCACCGCCTTCATGGTCAATGCAGCGGACGTCAGCATTGCTTCTGTAGTCATGCTGTTTCAAGTCGACTACTTGGCTTAGGCGATATTGAAAATTGTCTATTAATATCCATGTCAAACTTTTTTTTGTGATAATCTTTTTTTTAATTTTATCCCGTATATATTAACATGATTTTAATGTGTCTTATTACTTTAAACGTTATATTTGAGAAGACGTCTGTTTTTTTTTTGTTTTATTTAAAAAAAAAAAAACAGTCTGAATCATATCTACCGGTATGTGTATTCGAGAGTCTTAATTCGGAAAATGTTTCCTCCAACAGGGTTCAAACTGGCGTCCCACTTTGTAGGGGGAAGCTACCGTCTGACCTGGTATACTTTAGACAGCAAGGTTCAATTGCTATTTTAAGGCGTGCGTATATCGAAAATCTATAATGTATATATTTTTCCCTGTCTTTAATCTCTTTCCAGCATCTTTAACAACAATTAATACAAATTCATAGCATCATCACTCAGCCATAACATTAGTTTTCCTGGCTTTACAAACCTTTCGACTAAATTGTGTATACCAACATAAAAGAATGATTCCAGTCGTGGTTTGATGAATTCTTTGAACAATTTTTCGATACCTTCAACTTTAGGAAGAGTTGGTCAGGCGAGCTGCGCGTGAATCTGAAAGTGACACGTTTACAGGATTTACTAATGTTCACCCAATACAAGGCTCAAGAGCCACTTAAGGTAGAGGGTTACTGTGTAGATATGTAAAAACGTAACAAAGGTCAAGATGACAGGAAAGATAGCTAATTCTAGACTTCAAGAGGTTAAGATTCAATTAGCGAATAAAATTTCAGAGTACAGGCGGAGACATTAGGAATATAGAGTTTAAGGAAGCAGAAACCCAATCCTAAACAAGAAACAAGGGATGAACATCTACTCCCGTTCAAAAGACCGGAGAGGAGTGTGAACTGGACTCCAATTGGCTCATTCGCTTGCTTAAACTCAACGTTGATTCTGATTCCGCAGAAGTGGGTTGGGTGTGAAAAAGTATTTGTTGTTAACATTCTTTTTGATTCGGTTTTTCGAGTTACGGGTCCTTTTTTAAAGCTGATCGTTTTGCGTTCATTTTGTTTAGTTCTTTTTTTGTAACAGATTTAATGTTTAGTATAGAACTTAGAAAAAAATCGCAGTGTGAGATTGGCAATAAGTAAGGCAAAGGGCACTCCTTTAAAGGCAAGGAAGTGCAAAAATATTTTAAGTTAAGTGATAGCGATATATAGATTAAGTCGTATGTAATGAGAATTTGTGAAAGCCTGTTAGATGTTAATTTTTTTATTTTGTTAGAAACGTTTCTTGCAAAGAACTGAAAACAATTCAGGAAAATATCGGGTAATCCTTCTCTTAAGCATCGTAAAATAAACTGCTATTCCCTGAACAGCGTAAAATCAATAAGACCCAGGTATATAGGCTTATTACAATTAAACATTATTACAATGGTAAATGGTCGATTTCGCAGCAAATAAATGCTGAAAAAGCAGGAGTGTTTTTGTAGCAAAAGGTCATTTAATAAAACAAAAATTATTTAAAGCAAAGAATATTCTAAGAATTAAAACATTTAGAGATATAAAATAACGGCTTATTTTACGCCGTTTCAGTGAAGCAGAACTTTGACATTATTTTACGCCGGTTAAATGAAGGATTGCCAACAATTGTTACCATAGAATTAAATGTATGATCTACGCTAAATAGAAAAGTAAGCTTAGAGGGTGGAGGTAGGTGAGTTATTTTTTCATGCCATGATAAACCGGAACATAGACAAATATATCGTGATTGTAGACAAATATGACATGTTCAGTTTTTTGAAAAGACATTGAAGGAAGCGGTAGGTTAAGCAGACGTAAAGTTAACAGAAAAAAAATTTAAAGAGAATTTTTTTCAGATTCAAAAAGAGGGTGGACCATCATATACTAATAAAATATGACTATAAGAAATGGTAATACGTAATTTTAAAAATTTGACTATAGTTTAGTTAACTGTGTCGGCAACTTACAGTCAATTCACTCTTTTAGTTTAATAGGGATGGGATTTTTTATCAGCAAATTTCGTAATTTCTAATTTTACATGTAAACATAAGAAGCACAGTTCCTTTAAAAATTTACAAGTTCTCGCTTTTTTTAGCATTTTCCATTTTACCGTAGGCGTTTTATTAATTTCTAAGTTCTAAAGATATTTAGAAATGGACATTCTATTTCTGTACGCGTTACTGGAGAAAGATAATACATGTTGGTATTAAGTTGGTGCAAAAATAATGACGTAATAATGTCGTTTTTTGACGTATAACGTCAAAAAACGACATTATTACGTCATTATTTTTGCACCAACCTAATACCACCTAGTTTTAAAGGAATTTTTGGTACTCCCGATATAAGATTTTTTAACTGTTGGATTTTCTATAATAGAAATAGTGCTTAGGTAAACAAGAAATTCTTTGTGACATGGGTTTTGTAATGGACATTCGTTGGAATTTCTACAATTGCACTTATTGGTATTATCTACGTTTGTTGCTTTGGAATTAACAGGAGTTTGTCTTGATTTAAAATTATGGTGTATTTTATTATGTTTTTCATGATTATTGGTACAGCTATGGCTTAGTTTTTAATGTATTACCGTTAAAAATCTGACAAAGTGGATTATTTCTGGGTAAGTGTTTCTTAATTAAATGGAGAAACTTCTGCTTTAACGTATTACTAACCATCTGGTTAAATGTGGGGGTGTACAAAATGATTTTTCTGTTTCTATTTTTATTTCTACGACAGCTGCTGTTATGTTTAATATATTTGATATCAGGGTACTTATAGCCATTATTTTCTAAGGCAGTGGTATAACATTTACTATGCTTGGAAAAAACATCTTCACTGGAAAAAATTATTGATAACCCTATATTCTATGAAGGAGGGTATGTGTTTGATTAGGGATAGAGGTTGGTTAGAATTTGGGTGGATATATATTGGATTGGCGTTTGTTTTCATGTAGGGTTGGAATATATTATTAACTAAGGTCTAATGTAACATCAAAGAAAGCTCCTTTTTTTAAATTAGTGTTGATCTTAACTCTAAGGTTGAGACTTTTAAATTCTATATTACATAGTTTAAAGTTACCCTCCGTACACATTACGTATGCTTTTTCTGGCTATTTGTATCTATTACTTATGCTTTGTAAATTACTGCTTCAGTTTTGCAAACTACACACACATCGAGAAGTAAAAAACAAGAACAAAATCTATTTCCATACCTGAGGATGTATGTAGGAACAGACGAAAGCTTGTAAAAACTAAAAAAAGACCTTATGAAATTGGAATTTATAAACAGGGATCATATCATTCATATACAGGTTCGGGGTTAGTGTAACTTATTGAAATTGTTTGCGAAGATGTATTCTCGACATTTAAATCATTAACCTCTATATTTGTTTTGTGTATGAATGATTCATGTAATTATATATATATATCAGTTGCTGATACCCGTGAAGTGCCGTGAAGTGTAGACGGACGGGTCCGGCTACGAAACATTGGAGTCAGGATGGTGAACGTAACACCAATCAGCTAAGTAACAAAATTTTACTTATATATATATATATATATATATATATATATATATATATATATATATATATGCATGCTGATCTGAATATTAAAGAAAAAGTGCGCCCTCTGATCAAATACGAACCTGCGTCTTGCTTTTCCGAACGCGCGCGTCATCCCGCCCTTTGCAGGGGAACTCCTCGTCAGGTCTGGCGTGATTTTAATCGACTGGGTCAGGAAGTACAACGTTGATTGTGCACAGTTGAAAAACTGCCTTTTAAGCACATCCTTTCTGTTTTAGATTCCCGAAAGTTCACGTACCTGAAAGGTAAACAAACCTATTTTTAAAGAAGTAATGGATTTTTATTTATTTATTGGCCCGTCATATTTTTGTCATTTAAGATGATAAAAATATGACGGGTTATTTTTAGTAGACACCTATAGTTTTCTGTAGTGGATACTCGCATTTTTCTTTAATAGTATCTCTCGACTATTCAGGCCGGCAGACGAAAATAAATATACTCCTTAAACATAAGCTGTGTGTCTATCAATATAT
>OZ010593.1:72903096-72915596 GCA_963932145.1 Acanthosepion lycidas | reverse complement strand
TCGTTATACAAAACACCACTAGTAGAATCTATGACCATCTTAATTCTATGAGAGAATATCCACTTACATATAAAATAGGATTTATAATAAAAGAAATATTCAATACGGCACACAAGAATTCACCCTCACGTTACCTCTTCTTTAAAAAAATCAATGACGTGATACAGACGCTAATTAACAACGGTTTTCCGAACTACCTGATCGATTACCAAATTAAACTGTTTCTTTCTAAGGTAACCAATAGCAACACTGAAAGTACAGATAGAAACAATGACATTAATGTTTTCTATAAAAGCCTAATCTACCTTAATTATAAGCAAGTTAAAGCTATTATGAAGAAATACTCAACCCTTGTTCACTAGAACATGAAAATTAAATTGATTACCTACTATAAAACAAATTAAAGCAGCTAAGATTATCATCAACAACTCATTTACAGGAACTAAATTACAGAGAACTCATATTATTTAGCAATTCACATCACCCTTAAGTGTGTCCCTGATCAAATCAAATTCATGAGTAATTATACAGGACATAAAACTACATGCCTATCAAAAAGACTCACATTACATCTCTCTGACCACGGCCGAGTTGAGAGTCGTTTAAATTCACACCGAAAGCTACTAAACACCATCCACTTATAGAAAATACAAGTATGATAACCTCATCCACATGTAAAATAGACAACAAAATAATGAAAGTACTAATAATAAAATAGAAAAAGCCAACACTCAATAATATCAACTACGAACACGGTCAGAATGTGCTGCCAGTGTTTTGAAAATAAAAACTATTCCCATCACTGTAGAAAGATATAAAATAATCCAGAAATTCAGTTAAAAATAAAAAAATTGAAAAAAACCTATTTAATAAAAGAATAATAGAATAGCCGAAACCGCTCGGATGTATAGAACATTTGAACATTAGGATAATTTTTACAGACTTTGTGTCCAGAAAAGAAACGTTCAAACGAACACAAGAAAATTAAATAAAAAGCTTAATCGCAGTATCTTGTCAGTCATTCTTATTGAAACTTTTATAAAAATGTGATTGTTGCACAAATACACAGTATATATATATATATATATATATATATATATATATATATATATATATATAGTGAACATTGAAGTCAACACTCAGGCGAAAATTAACCGCTAGAATAGATTACCCACAATGCACCACTGACCCATATATATAAATAGCCGAGGAAATATCCAGCATTCGCGGCTGACGATATGTTCACTTTTATATTTATATTTACATACGCTTTATCTCTGATATTGAGCACTTTCTCCCATAAATATAGCACACCCTAAAACTATATTTCTTCATAAATATATATATATATATATATATATATATATGTGTGTGTGTGTGTGTTTGTGTGTGTGTGTGTGTGTGTGTGCGCGTGTGTGTGTGTGTATGAACATAATAAAATAGGCAGCATATGTTTTATATTACAAAGAGTATGATTAACTCTTTGTAATATATATATATATATATATATATATATATATATATATACCGAATGCAATGAGAACGAAAATAATATAAATTCTATCGTTTACAGTGTTAATTCAAAAGTGGGCTCAATACCAAGACTAGAGCAACAACTATTTATTGTAATTTTCACATAAGGGGAAAACAACTTACTCACTACAAAGATGCATTCTTGTTTCGATGCGCATGCATCTCGACTGGTGAGAAACAAAAATGGTTATGAAAAATTCTATTTGCAAGCAAGTCGTTTATGGAACATCACTTTCTTTTTCTCATTATTCAAATTGCTTTTCGGGAAAACAAAAAAACAAGGGAAAAACACCTAAGAGGAAACGGAAAAGGATTTAAAAAAAAGGGGGAGAAAAGAGAAGGAAAGAAAAAAAGTAACAGATTAAGTCTATAGTATTTGTTGATAGCAGTTTGGGCAGTGAAGGAATGTTGAAGTGTTATGACAAGAACCTGAGGCGAAAAGTTTAAATCAAAGTGGAAGACTCCTCTATACCTTTTGATACGACACAATGGTCAGAAATATAAGCAAGCATGCCAAAAATCACAAGAATATATATAAAGGAGGATATTTTGACGAGAGCAAATTTAGTAATATTAGGTTGGTTAAAAAATACGTCAAAAACCGACATTACTTTTGCACCAACCTAATACAATTTTTTTTTTTTTAATTGTCATAATAAAATATCTAATAAAAAAAATCATGTTTCACTTTTTTAGCATAAAAAAAGCATAAAAAGTAGTTGTTTTGTACTTTAAATAAGAGAAAATTATTATACATGGCTAAAAAAGTGAAATATGATTTCCGTTTCTACAGGTTCAAACGGCATATTTATGCCCGAGCCCACGGGCTCGGAAACCCCACGTTAAACCGGCCTTGTGCCACATGATGCCATCGTGGGTGGGGGTGACTAAATACCGTTCAGTCCGAAGTCGGACAAACCGGCTGATCGGCTGATCGGTTGACCTTTCTCCCTTCGGGCGGGGAGGAACCCGAACGAGGCTACGCCGAACGGTGGAGTTTCTTTCGGGGATGTAAACCGACCCTGAACCCGTTTATACGGGTTCAAAGGGCATATTTTTGTCCGGGCCCACGGGCTCGGAGATCCCACATTAAACCGGCCTTGTGCCACATAATACCCTCGTAGGGGGGACTAAATACTGTTCAGTCTGAAGTCTAGATTTCAGTCTGAAGTCTAGAGTGAAGTCCGTCTGGAGTGAAGTCCGTCAGGAGTCTGTCAGTTAGTCAGTCAGAGCGAGTCAGTCAATCGAGTCAGAGGCAGTCCGAAACAGAGTCGCGTTCAGACAATTACTACAAGACATTGGAATTGTGATATTGATCGAGACTACATTGTTCTCTCTACTAAACCTGATTGTTCGTACTAACACTTTCTACTTCTCTGTATATATTCCTGTTTGTAATATATCTGTGTTATTCCATATCCGTGTTCGAGTTCTTCTTTATTGGTTCTAACTTGGACTATCACCGTCGTACAAGGAACCGGACCATAACAGGTATAAATGTTTTTTTCGAATAATTCTTTTCCAACAATTATTCTTCAAACAATTTTTCGATACGATTACAAAGCACAAATTTTTGGCATTAGCTACAAAAGTTTCTCAAAGTGTATTTTTGATAATTAATTTAATTCTTTTTTCAATGTTCAAGATGTCTTTTTAATTCTTTTTCTTTTTACTCTTCTGTCAAGTTCATCCACTGCTTATTCTGAGTGTGGCTACAAATTTTAGTATATATATATATATATATATATATATATATATATATATATATATATATATATATATACATATACTAAAATTTGGAATCTACGTGCAAATACTTAACAGAGTTATTTGTATAATGCACTTAATTAGGAGGTGTGACCCAAAACTTCGGGGAACGTTAGGCGCGAAACATCAAAGAAAAAAAAAATGAAAAGTAAATGCTTTATTGCTTGGTTAAGTAATTTCGAGAAATGCTTGAAATGTCCAACGAGACATGCAAAATGTTTGATAACTTGGTAGATGAAAAGGCTTACCATTTCAAATTTGCCAATTCTAAACACTCATCTATCTATCTATCTATCTATCTATCTATCTATCTATCTATCTCAGTATGTTCATATATATCTTTCAATCTCTCTCTCAAACTCTCTCTCTATCAATCTCAATATGTTCATCTGTCCTCTCTCACTCTCAATGTGTTTGTTTGTTTCTTCCTTTCTATCTATCTATCTATCTATCTATCTATCTATCTATCTATCTCAATATGTCTGTCTCTCCCTCGCTATGTCTTAATACATTAACCTCTCTCTCTATCTATATTACAAGCTGTTTCTTGCTATCTATCAAACTATCTCAATCTATCTATCTATCTATCTATCTATCTATCTATCTATCTATCTATCTATCTATTAGGTTGGTGCAAAAATAATGTTTTCTCACATAGTAAAATATGTGAGAAAACGATATTATTTTTGCACCAACCTAATATCTCAATATGTCTGTCTCTCCCTCTCTATCTCTTAATATGTTAACCTCTCTCTCTATCTATATCACAAGCTGTTTCTTTCTATCTATCAATCTATCTCAATCTGTTTCCATCTCTCTCTCTCTTTATCTATCTATCTATCTATCTATCTATCTATCTATATATATATATATATATATATATATATGTATGTATGGCAGATTTTATGAGATATCCATATATATATTTTTATACACCGAGAACAATATTGGAGAAAAATGTATGATAAATTGGAAAGGTTTTCTTGTGACGCGTTTCATCCTTTAAGACTTCATCAGATAAAATTTGCTATGTTGGTGCGACTGTACATGTGCACGAACGAGGAATACTGGTAGTTTTTTTTATCTAACCGATTTCATTTAGATTACTAACAAATGTAATTGAAAGAAAAAGGAAAAGAATCTAAATGAAATGGGCTATATAAAAAAAAAATTAAAATTCTCAGCATTGCTTGTTCGTGCGCATATGTAAACAACATAACAAATTTCAAGTTCTGAAGGACTAAATGCGTCACAAGTAAACTTTTACACTTTTTCATACATTTACCCCAATAAGGTTATATATATATATATATATTTATGAGCGAAATTAAAAATTTAAAATGGTGACAATTTACCCATCGCACCACATATATATGAGCGAAATAAAAAATGTAAAATGGCGACAATTTATCCATCGCACACACACACATATATATATATATATATATTAGCGAAATTAAAAATATAAAATAGCGACAAATTACCCATCATATAGAAATATATATATATATATATATATATATATATATATATATATATATATATATATATATAAACAATGAGGCCAACAACGAGCGGTGGCAGTCTGTTTCACACTTCAACGCAATCTTCAGACCATGTGTGTTTTGTTTTGTCTCGACTGTTTATATATACTGTTCAATGGTGCATTATGGGTAATAATGTTTGTTATATTATCCTAATGGTTATTGTTTGGGCGGTAGCGCTTATGTATGAAATCATTCTAAAGGCTGTTGAATAGAAATAATTGTTGATCTGAATCCACTTGGTGTTAACTTCAGTGTTTATTCTTACATATACATCCACTCTATCTCTGATATTCAGCTCTTTTACCCATAAAGCATACCTTTAAACTATATTTTTATTGTTATGATCATTGTTTATACATATACATATACATATATATATGTGTGTGTGTGTGGAGCAAATGATAGGTTTTTATTTGCAACAAGTATTTATAAACAGAAATACAAACAACGTTAAGTTTTCAAAAGTATTTTTTATTGAATTAGAGATATCATTGAAATTAATTATGCGAGTTCTTGAATTGAAAAATTATACGGGATGGCAGGACCTGGTAAGGTCCCAGCTATGGGCAAATTGTGAACCCCCCAAACTGTGGTCAAAACATTATGAAAGTATAAAAATACATTTTTATAGTAAAAATACCAGCAATATATTTTCATAGAACGCTCATTATCCCGTCACTGGTCTCAGATAACATTTCTAAATTAGTCTCCCATAAGGCAAGTAGAAGTGATGCGATACCAGCCGTCGTCCTAAAGAAATGTGTTCCCGAGCTGGGTCCAGTCCTCTCTAAACCCTCCAACTATTGCCCCACTGTTTCCAGCTTCTATGGAAGTCCTCCTCTATAGTTCCTGTTTTAAGAAATTTGTTTCACGTCGGGGAATTTAACTACACACATTTGCTTCGTTGGCACTTTCATGTAAGACGCCATTTTGGCATACTTTCGCTTATCTGGTCTTTTTTTTTTAAATAATAAGTGTCCATCAAGGTAGAAGATAAATCAGTAAGAGGTACGGTTAATGGGGAGCGGTGAAGAAATATAACGATTAACAATAAACTTAAACAGGTTAAAATTGTTGTGCTCAGGGAAGCATCCTCTTCGAGATCGGTTCCTAAAGCAGAAAGTCGTGGGACAAACTTATATATATATATATATATATATATATATATATATATATATATATATATATAAAGTGAACATTGAAGTCAACACTTAGAGGCAACAGGCTGTTTCATGCTAGAGGCAATCGTCAGGCCATTACGGGGAGTGAAAGTGAGAGAAAAGACTGAGTATAGGCGGGGATTTCATGAATTTAAGCATTCAGCTAGGCTGGCATCTGGCTCACACCCTTTCACTGTCGAAACTGTTAAATGTAGCCGTCTCTTCTACTCCAATAGCTTCATGGCTCGCACTTCTCGCCTGTGGAACTCACTCCCCATTTTTTGTTTTCCTGATAGCTATAATCTCCAACTATTCAAATGTAATGTCAATCGACGTCTCCAGATGCCCCTATCTATCCCCTAAACTTCTCTTCAACCTTTCCTCTATCACTCCTCTTTGCTCTCGCTCCAACTCTCTATAATCCATTGCATGCCAGTAGCTTCCTGCCTTGCTTGGGGTGTAATTTTCTTTAAAAAAAAATTAGCGAAGCAAGTAAACGGAAGGGAGTTCCACATGCAGGAAGTGCGAGAAAAGAAACTGTTGGAGTAGAAGTGATGGTTGCATTTAGCTATTTAGCTATTTCGACAGTGAAAGGGTGGGGTTTAGATGCCACTCTAGTAGTCGGGATACTAGGAAAAATAAGCTCGTCATGGAAACATTTGTAGAAAAGACAGAGAGAAGCCATGTCGATCAGAAAGTCACTGAAATCGAGACCCAAGTCAGGATCCATTACGTATTAGATCCTTCTTTGGAACCTCGAGATGAATAGCAGGAGCATCAAACCAGATATGACGGCAATATTCAAGACACGGGCGAATGGTAGATTTGCAAATGTGCAAGATGGACTCTGACGAGAAAAACTTTCTGGCACGACACAGTAGTCTAACTTTCCTTGCAGCAGATGCAGCTATTGATTTGATATGAACGCCCTACTTCAAGTCAGATCTCTCAGGACTTCATCCTTGGCTCTACGCTGTTTTTTAATGTTTATTATCGACTTTTCTGATGACATCAGCTCTCACCTTGGCATCTCCGTTGACGGCAATACCATTTACTCCTCAAAATGACAGCCGATGTACAAAACGACCTCAAGACCGTCGTTAAATGGGGCAAAAGATGGCTTGTCAATTTTAACGCCCCCAAAACTAAACTTATCCCCATTAATCAACTAAGAGACCCCTCTATGCCTTCCATCAGCATAGCCGATTCTATCCTCCAAGAAAATGACTCATTGCGTCTCCCCGGATTCATGTTCTCAGCTGACATGACGTGGAGGGACTACATTGAATCCATCACCAGATCAGCTGCTAACAAAGTCGGTTCACTGTGTCGAGCGAGACAATTTTTCTCTCTAGAATCTATCTTGCACTAGCAGCATGGCCCGGCGTTGATTCAAAAATCGTACCACTCATACAGCAATCGCTATCACTTGACTTAAATATTTTTGCCCTTCCTTTCCTTTAAAGGAGTGCCTTTTGCCGTGCTGATGTTGCTATATGCCTTACTTCTTGCCAATCTCACACTGCGAATTTTTTCTAAGCTCTATACTAAACATTAAATCTGTTACGAAATAAGAACTAAACAAAATGAACACAAAACGATCAGCTTTAAAAAAGGACTCGTAACTGGAAAAACCGAATGAAAAAAGAGTGTTAACAACAAATACTTTTTCACACCAAACCCAGTTCTGCGGAACCAGAATCAACGTTGAGTTTAAGCAAGCGAATGAGCCAATTGGAGTAAAGTGCCATGCAGGTTTAAATTTTTCCCACTTGTGACGAATGCAGCTATCGATTTTTTTTTCATGCTAGCATGCTAGTTAACATTCGTGTCAGTCAGCTGTTGGCTCTCACGCTGGCCAATAGAATCTTCCTGCCTATTCGTGGCAGTCAGCTATAGGCTCTCACTCTGTCCAGTAGAAAATGGCTGCAAACTACATGAAAACTGCCATAAAAGCATGAAAAAATCGATTATTTCCACTATCGCTGGGAGTTGGGAAATGCAAAGTCGGTCTTGGGCTTCCCGCTAAATTGGAACATGTGCATGTAAATTTTGGTGCAAATCCGTCGAAAATTGCGGCCGTGCATTCGTTACACACACACACCCACACACATACACATCCTGCCTTTTATAGATAGAGATATTCATAAGTGTACTTTTCGTACATACTTAGAGTATTGCTGCCATATGTAGTCCGTTGTCCATGCTAGTTTTCTGGAAGAAGAATCAGTAATATTATTGGTCCTAATCTCGTGACTCGGCTTCAGTCACTTGCCTACCTTCGCAAGCTTGCTTCTCTGTGCTTTTTTTTTTATATATAAATACATTTATGGTAATTGTTCGGATGAGCTCTTCGCTATGGTACCTAGACTTTATGGATTTAAGCGCAATATTAAACTGGCGGCGAGATCTCAATTTACAGTTGACGTAACTGTATGTAGCCGTAACTACTATGCTAACAGTTTCTTATCTCGCACTTCCCGCCTGTGGAACACCCTTCCGGCCTCATGCTTTCCAACCTGCAAATGTTTAAATGCAATGTCCCCTTTTAACTACTGTCTTGATTTCTCTTTTTTCTTTCTTCTCATCATTAATCTTTCTGTTCCTAATTCCTCTACATCCGGTAACGCCTTGTTTTCTAGTTGGTCTACTGCCTTGCTTGGGGTGATACTGATTAAAAAAAAAAAAGTTGAACACGTGAGGCCAAGATGGTGCAAAAATTCCAACCGAAATAATACACATGCGAAAGATATTGATCACTTTTTGTTTCATTATTCTATTGGGCATTATGCTATATAATGTTTTACAATGGCCTTATTGGAAAAAATAATACCTCGTTTTTTTTGGTGGCTAAATGCTAACAGTAGTATATAAGGGTGCAATGGATAAATTGTCGTCCAAATTACGCAAAAATAAAAATAACACTGAAATTTCACTTTAACAGTTAAATTTACCAAAATTACACAAAATATATCTTGAAATACTAAAGAATAAATTTATTCGGTAAAATCGCCATTGGCTTCAACCACGTCCTCCAGACGACTTCGGAATCTTCTGCAACGCTTCCGTTATCAATTACACCACCCGCACATGCAAGATTACAGCGTATGGTATTCCCAAGCGGACACCCATCTAGATACTTACCAAGCTCGACGTTGCTTAACTTCGCTGATCGTTCGAGAAGCGTTGTTTCAATATGATATTGCCGTAATTCTGTAGACATATACACATATAAACTCACATACACACATATACATGCACACACACACTTATATACACAAACACCAATATAAAGTGAACAAAATTATTTTTAACTTAATATAAAAAATAAAAAAAATAAAAAAATAACCATTCTATTGCTGATAGCTCCTGAAGAGTGGACAGACACGAAGTGCGTGTGTTTACATGTAAACACACACACTTCGAAAATAAACTAAAGTAAACGAGATATATACATGGGGGGGTGGATAAATTATCGTCTAAATTACGCAAAAACAAAACTGACGTCTCATTTTAATAGTTATATTTACCAAAATTACATAAAAATATCTTGAAATACTAAAGATTAAATTTATTCAGTAAAATCGCCGTTGGCTTCAACAACGCACACCAGATGACTTTGGAATCTCCTGCAACTCTTCAGGACTGTCTCCTTGTCTAAGGCGGTGAATGCAGCCATAATCCTTGTTTTCATTTCATCTTTTGTCTTACAAGTCATTTTGTTGGTCTCTCTCTCTCTCAACTGCGCCCCATAAATAATAATCAAGGGTGTTGCAGCCTGTAGAGATAAGTGGCTAGCTATAACAGGTAATGTGGTCACAGAAATTGTTCGACAGCTATGACTAGGTTCTCCTGTTTGTGTCGCATGATGTAGAGTCCCATTGACAGACATAGGCTCTTCCAGCAGCCGCCCTCTTAAGGGCAGCACTATCTCCTCAAGGCACTTAATGTAGGCCTCCATGTTGAGTCTGTGGCAATCATCAACACATTTGGGAGTTCTTTCTTATCAGAACGATCAGAGAGAGTTTTCCGAACTGCTGCACATTCGTAATCACCATTAGATTCATCCAGCTCTTTCCGAATACTCTGCACTGTCCTCAGATTGACAACCAAACACTCTGAAATGTTCGTACTGGAGCTTCCGTCGCGAAAGCCAAGTAGTACAGCATGCGGTTTCAAAATGTCTGACGGAGTTATGAATTGCGTCTGGTGCTCTTTTTCTAACAGACGGTGTTTGATTCACCCTAATATACTGTCCAGTCAACAAAATAAAAAACAAACAATGCACATGCGTGAAATTAAAAATATAAAATGGCGGCAATTTATCCATCACACCCTGCATCTATCGACCTTGGTGAAAATTGAACATTAGAAGCTTATATATAAAGACATATAGAGACGTACTATGTGGTAGTTAGCAAAAAAAAAAAAAAAAAGAAAAACAAACAAATAAAAAAACAACAAAAAACAAAAAGAAAAAACCCAGGAACTCAGTGTAAAAGAAAGCGGGAAGAAAGGACTAACCATCAGTTGCATGTAGATAAAATATCGTGGTTGTTAGCAAGAGGGACGAAGATGTGAGAAATGAATTGGAGACGACAAAATTAGCCAAGTACTCTACTAAAACAAGTGTTTTAAACAGTCGACGAAAAAAATATAAATCCGAAGATGCATTGAAATAATGAATTGTACCTTCTAAAATAATGTTCCATACCTAATTAATGAATATTAAGCTATAAATTATTTATTCAATGACCTTGTGGCGTCTATGACATATGCCTTATTTTCTAGATATGTCACTGTTCGTAAATAGCATTTGTGCACCTGCCGAAAACTGTTGTAGCTCGTTACAGACATAAAGGTGAGTAACCGTAATACCATTTTTAAGTGCAAAGAATAACTAAAACTGACCTTGCAGTGTGAAAAGACGCGTCTGTAGCTCTATAGGTGGTATGGATCCCAACAGACGCGTCACACACCTCACATTATATCTTGTCTCTCATTTCTTCAAATGCACGTCGAGTAATGGATAGCGGCTCGGACTGAGGAATCGGAGAGCCGAGTTCGAATTCTAGTTGAATCCATTACATTCACTTACGTGCTAATATTCTTGGGATAGTTATGAATCCTCTTCTTCTCCCCACCAACTATGGGTAAATAGCAGGACAGACTGGATTCTATAGCCTTGGATGGCAACTAGTCTACTGCAGAAAGAAATAGCAAGTGGAAAAATCTGCCTTATCAGTCATGTATCGAAAGATACATGATCTCCTAAGCGTGTATCACGCATGGCACATAACTGAACAAATGCATGAGTACAACTTTCCCATTTGGTAAAGTTCCGTGTTGAATACACGGAAATGTTCCAGATGTTGTAACCAGACGAAAGAGGGGAAAAAAAGAATGTTTGTAAAAAAAAAAAAAAAATTATTGTCCATCAAAGAGAAATGCATTGTTTTTATGAAGGAAAATTCAAGTTGCCGACGATAGAAATTTCAGCTTAGCATATCAAAATAAAGAGTCAAAAGGAAAGAAAAAAAAAGAACAAACGTTGCTTGATCTTTATTATTTCAGAAGTGAAACTAAGTCAAAATGTCAAAGAGGAATAAGACAAAAAAAATGGCCGAAAGGCTTTTCCAAAGACACGCGAGCATGCACGCACACACGAGAGAGTATAAAGAGATCAAAATGAGAGAGAAAAAAATGGAAGAATTCTTCCGTTTCCACCGAAAACGTTGATTTTAAAGTAAGGTGGAATATCAAATATCAAAGCGTGGTTGTTTAAATAAGGTCAAAAAATAAATCTAAGTCAGGGTCGGTAGAACGTAAAAAAAATCCATCATCTTTGTCAACAACTCTCGACTACCGTATCGAAGAAAACCTATGTACACACACACACACACACACACACACACACACACACACACACACATATATATATATATATATATATATATATATATATATATATATAAAGTGCTAACAAAGATATTGTAAAGCCAGAAATGCTGTCAGTCGGGGGAAGTCTGAAAAAAAGTTCTGATTGAAGCGACAGTCCAAAAAAGACATTTGTGTCACTACCACACACACAAAAAAGAATACGTAACGTCGAGAATGTTTAACATCGAAAAACACGAGGAAAATTAATTCATTTTAATAACATGTGTAAATATTCACTCTTTGCCTGAAGAAGGTCACGAGATCCGAAACTCGTGTTGCAGAATTATGTAAAATAAAGCATAAGGTATATCTTTTAAAAAATCCGCATTTCAACGGTTGCGGTTTTTTTTTAATATATATATATGTATATATATATATATATATATATATATATATATATATATATATGCGCGCGCGCGTGTGTGTGTGTGTGCATGTATAATGGTTACTGTCTTTTTTCGAAGACACTCATTTGTTATGGCTCCTAGCTAATCCGTGTTGCTGACATCTGCTCAGGCACAAACACCTACAGAACCCGCCTGTGGTTTATACT
>OZ010593.1:72870596-72898096 GCA_963932145.1 Acanthosepion lycidas | reverse complement strand
AATATAACTCGTTTATCGTCGTCGTTATCGCTTCTCCGTCCTTTCGGGGGTCTGGGAGGGACTAAGATTTTAAGCCCAAGCTCCAGAAGACTTTCCCTCCAGGATGTACCTCTCCTTCAGGAGCTGGCTGGCTTTGTCCGGCGCCTGAGGCATCCCCAATACGGGAAAGTGTCGAGAGGGCTCGGACAGTTTTCCTATGGTATTGCCGTAAGCATACTCTAAACTTTGTCTTTCGGTAGCTACGTAGGCGCGCTGAAAAATACCTATCGCTTCTCGGCCTTTTGGCTGAAATCAAAGTGTAGTATCTGTTCTTATTAGCTTAATCTAATTCTTTTTCTCTTCACTTCTATGTTCTTCTCTTTCATTTTCTCACTGAAACAAGTAAGGTCTTTTCCCCTTTTTCCACTCGATCAAGACGGAATAATCAATTATTTATGAGGTATTGGCAGGACGTAAGGGTCGTGCTACCTAACAAAAGGAGATACAAGCACAATTCTAATAGGATTATCTTAAGTTCCAGAAGTTATAATAGTGGATACAAGTATTGAGATTCTGCGAGTTATGAAGCTACCGAAACTGCTGACAGAATTCGCAATGTAGAAACGAATTAAAAAAATATCTGAGTATACTGCGAAAAAACTTGTTTAAGCGTTTTAAGAATGACAACCTTTCCCTTGACATGATGCTCCAACTTAGACAACCATCAGTTGTCGATAATGATGCTTTCAAAGACAATACAGGGGAAAACTGATCCACGAGCGCTTGAAAACTTTCAGAGGAGCTTGATTCATTGAGAGGTACCATATTCAGAGATACGCAAAAAAGAAGCCCATAAAATTTTCCCAGGATCCCCAAAATGAAAATACATTTACGTTGCCTTAATATTTGTTTATCATTTGTAATTTGTATATATACATATTGTTGGCCATATATATATATACTTCTTCTGCGTATGCGAGACTTGTCTCCAGGCGTTCGAGAACAAATGCTTGAGAAAGCACCTCCACATTTCCTACTGGGAGCACAAAGCTAATAACTATGTACGGAACAAGGTCAAACGTCTCGTGGACAGTCAAGCATCTTTTTGTGCCAATATTAAGCATCGGAAGACGTCATGGTTTGGCCATGTCAAATGACATAACAGCTCTTTTAAGACCATCATGCAAGTCACTGCTGAAAACGAATGCGAGCTTGGACGGCAACGCAAGAGCTTGTCAGACCATATCTAAGAGTGGAGGGACATAACAATGCCGGATGTACTGAGAGCCGCCGCTAACAGATTATACTGGAGGAGCTTGTCTATTTTTTTCTGCCCTTAGGTGTCCCCGACAATTGGATCAGTCAAGGGACTGATTATGAAGATATTCCAAAGCACATAAGTAGAATAGCAACGAAGGTAACACATTAAGGAAAGGGGACTTGGAGAATATGATATTCACACGGCATACTGAAGGCAAAAGGCAGAACATGAATAGGGAGGCATAGTTAAGAATCAATTTTTTTAAAGTCATTTCACCCCCAAACAATAAAGCGACTAAGAAGCAAGGGGTTACTAAGTGTCAGAGAATATGAAAAAAATATGAAAAAAATTAAAGAGAAAGAACAATAAAAGAACAAGATAACGATTGACATTGCGCTTAAATTATTGAAGATCAAAATTGATGGAGAAGCCAGAAAAATGTCCCACAAGCGAGGAGTGCGATAGAAGAAACTCTTAGCATAGAACTTACGGTCATATCTAGCCATTTCAACTATAAAATGATGAGACCTTGCTGCCAATCTTGTACTGCACTTAAATTCATGGTCCAGGTACCAAACAGTAGAGCTCATCAGAACAATTGCCGTGAAAATAGTTATAGAATAAGCACTGGAAACTACGTTATGGCGATGGGAAAGTGACTGAAAACCGAGATGCCAGGTCAGAAACGATAATATTTCAAATTCTTCTTTGGATCTCTAAATACAAAGCAGAAGTACCAGGTCAGGTGTGGCAGCAATATTCAATGCATGGACGAATGGCAAACTTACAAATGTAAAAAATCGTCTATCTCAACACAGAAAGTATTAGCATAAAATTTACCGATACATCTAACCATTTCAACTGTAAAATGGTGAAACCGTGCAGCCAATCTATTACTGCACTTAAATTCATAAAGTCTAGGTACCCTAGAGGAAAGTCCACCCTAACAATTACCATGAAAAGATCCATATGTGGGAGGCACAGGGAAGCTACGTTATAGGAATTCGTAGATCGCTGATCATCTATATCCTGAACCGTCCCGGATATGACGATAAACTACATCCGCGTCCTGGGTAAGACGATAAACTACATCCGCATCCTGGGTAAGACGATAAACTACATCCGCGTCCTAGGTAAGATGACAAACTACATCCGCGTCCTCGGTAAGATGATAAACTACGTCCAACAGCAAGGCCTCTGATCAGAAGGTTTTGAGGAGCGTGGAACCACCTCTTAATTGCTGGTATTCCCAGGTCTACTCTGATCCGGGGTGGTAGCATCTGTTAGGGTCCCAGCTATGGGCAAATAGTTAACTTCCCTCCCAAACTGGGGTCAAAACACGATGATAATGTAAAAATGGGTTTTAATACCAGAAATACTCCGTAAAAAATTATTACCAGGAATAAGTTTTTGAATAAAAAAATTATTACCAGCAATACATTTTTGAAAAAAGATATTACCAGCTATACTTTTTTGAAAAAAAAATTACAACCGATACATTTTTGAAGAAAAAAATATTACCAGAAATAGATTTTTGAAGGAAAAAAAGAATTACCAAAAATAAAAACCTTGTCGACATTAAATAACCCGTTGAGGTTGATATGCCGTAAAACAAACCAAACCAAACCATATCCTGAAGGAACACGATACATAGAAGACGATATTCCAATGATCCTGAAGATGTAACCTCGGGTTCCTCTGTTGCAGTTATTTCCACAATCGTTTTTAGTCAGGAAGAACAAATTACAGCGGGAAAAGTGCTGTTATTAAATGTACAGTTGTATGGCTCATAGAATGATTTCGTAATCTCAACTATGTTTTTCAAGTATATTTTGATAGTTTCTGTCAAGCAATGAAGTTGTCTTTCACTTTTTAAATTGTTATGACATTACGCATGCCAATGAAGACTGAAAAGTAACTAGGCGGGATCGAAATGTAACTGAGAATGGGTCAGGGTGTTCACCTCGCTATTTCCCATCGCTATCAAGCTGACTTTTAATCGTCTCTTCCTAATTTATGGCTCACAGAGAGGGAGACATTTTTGGCATCCCTAACCTTAGGTGGAGCAGTTTAACAACGTAATATAAGGCCTAAAAAAAAAAAACAACCATTTTTACCCAATCATTCATATTACGGCCTTCTATATAAACACATTGGCATTAATCATCCTTCTCGTAAGTTAATGTTAAGAGAATAATATATTTTTATTATTATATATGAGAATCAATTACAAGTAAAATTATCCACACTGGTTACTAAGAGTTTAAAAAGTCCATGTATCAGGAAACACATTTTATTTAGAAAAGCAACGTCAATCGCCATCTTCTTTTGTGTTGAACTCCGTTCATCTTTTATCTTTTCTTCAATTCCCTATATACGCAGTCTTTTCTCTCAATTTCAGTCTCTGTAACCCCCTGCGTATTAGTCGTATTCCCACCTTGCTTGGGATGAAATGTCTTAAAAAAAGTATATCTTTATAGCTGCCTTTTTCCGATATTTTTTAAAAAATAAATTTGATTCTAGACATTCTCCTCTTCTTTTCGTTGCTCACATGTTCAGTCCATGGTATTCTCAGTATCCTTCTGTAGGACCACATTTCTCTCGCCTCAAATTTCTTTTTCATCTGTGCAGAGATGATCCAGAATTCACTGCCATATAGGAAGATTTATATTATATAACTGTTCAGTACTGTTTTCTTTGTTTCTAACGAAATTTTTCCGTTGTTTAAAGATGTTGGGAGAGCAATCTCCAAAACGCTGAAATGATTTTTAAATATTTCTTTTGAAAATCCCATTTAATAATTACTGTCTTGATACTTTTTTATTAGTAGCATTATGACCCGTATTAGTCTTATTTCTTGAAATTTCATGCTTTTACCTGATGTCTGGTGGTTATCGCTGGAAACTGGGTTCCCACAGGTATCTTTAAATTCCTAGCACCTTTCTCAGTATCCATGAGGACCTCGTCTACGATGCGGTCTAGAACAATATTTCTCAACCTTTTCTTTCTTGTGGCCTATTTTTGGTGTCAAAAGAATTTCAGGCCCACATAAGCACACATAGAAACTCCACGTAACAGGAGATATATTTTATTTACAAAAGCAAAATATAGTAAAAAGTATAAATTCTGACTAACGATGACACTGATCCTCGTGTCTATCAGCTTGACAAGTTGAACTTCCAAGCCAAGGTAAAGCAGTTTGTGTTTTCATAATTTTATGCTCGTGACAAAAAACAGAATGTCAGAGCCCAGCTATTTTCCTTGGGCCAACTCCAGGCTCGTTTTAAAAAATTATCAGGCCCACTTGTAGGCCTAAAGGCCAGCATTGAGAATCACTGGTCTAGATCATCTCAACTCTTCTTTAGGTTTATGATTTGGCTTTACCAACCTTTCCCTCTTTCTCTTCTTGGCTCTTCTTTTCTCTATCTCTCTTGCTCTCGCTTTCTTTTTCTCCTCTCTCATTGTTTATGATACATTTTTTATCACTTTGATCTACATTTTCTCCATTTATAGGGTGATTGAAAAGAAACTCCTTATTTTATATATGATGGACTCTCCCGTCTAACAATATTTTTTACAAGACAGGAGAGTCCATCATACATAAAATAGGGAGTTATTTTTCCCTGTAGAATAAAAGAAAGAATACCTTTTGTTTATACAGGTTGATTGAATGTAACTGCCTATTTTATGCATGATGGGCTCTCCAATCTAATTGAAATTTTTACAAGACAGGAAAGTTCATCATACATAACTTTTGAACAGGAGTAGAAGTTCATACCTTGTTTCCTGTTTAGGGAGTGGTTCCTGGTTCCATTTCCTTTTCTCAGGCCTTAATAGAGGTGTGGTCATGAATTTTTTGTGATACGTGTGAATGGTAGCAAAGCCTCTTCATACTGAGGATACCGGGTTGTCAGTTTTCTGGTTTCTGTTCCCGATTGGTAGTTAGGAGTCCGAACAGGAATAAAGGCTTGTTTCCTGTGTTAGGAGTCCGAACTCTTGCCTAGTGTCTAGTGAGGCTGTTCTAATCAACCCTCGCGTAATATCAGGGTTCTAGAAGTGCCATGTCGCGCATGGAAGGGTGTCTATGCAAGCACCTCTAGTGAGCAACCCCGAGGCCACACTATGTTGCAATCTACACCAGTTCCCTTCCGCACATGTTACATTAGACAACCAACGGCTAATACTACCCTAGACCTTTCCTAACCAAAATAACACACCATGATTAAAAGCAACCAAAGTTATAAAACTAAACCAGCTCAACAAAAAAAAAACCCAAAAACAAACAAAAACAAAAAACGCCTAAACTCTTCAACCTTTCTTTCTCCAATATTTGTGGCATTCGTACCAACTTCCACAGTATGGAATCGTTCCTCTTCGCAAAGTCTCCGGATATCTTAACTCTCTGTTAAAATAATCTTAACTCTTCAATCCTTTCCTCTGGTTTCGCGATTCCTGGTTATTTTTCCTCTCTTTATGAAGGACTCTAATATCCATATGCATGACCTGGGAATTTATGCCCGCGAACATCCCCAGCTGGCTAGGGAAATCTCCAAACCATTCTTACATGTGTCTCCATCTCTCTCTACTAAACTCAGTCAGCTATCTTTTCTTTCTCTACCGTTACCCTTCATCTCATGACTTGCGTGTTAGTATTTCTGACAATATAGACAAGGCCATCTTCCTAAATCCGTTTGCAAATATATTTGTGCTCGGTGAATTTAATGCCCATCATATCAAGTGGTTTAAACATTCTGTCAGTGACCTCGCTGGCATCCAAACCTTGAACTTCTCAATCACTTGATCTCGCAGGTAAGTGGTGGACTCCCTCCACGTGTTTCCTCAGTGATCCTGATGGACGGGATTCTCTTCTAGATCTCCTTCTTTTTGCCTCTATTCCTGACTCGTGTTGTACTATGCAGCTCTGCCCTCTTGGCAGCCCTGATAATCCGGCAGTATCTGTAAACATCTCTTCTCGCTCCCCCGTCAGCCAAGAACCTTTTAACAACAGAATATCTTTCTGTTATCAACGAGCGGATTGGGACTAGTTCCGTGATTTCCTTCGTGGCGTCACTTGCAAATAAGGATCTGAAATGTAATCGATCCTGGCTTGGCATCTCGGATTCAGTCACTTTCTCACCGATATGACGTGGCTTCCCTCTGTCTTTTCTATAAATATTTTCATAGCAATTGCTCTGATGAGCTTATTTTTATCCTGATGCCCCGACTACATAAATTTAAGTGTGCTACTAGACTGGCATCTAGGTCCCACTCTTTTACGATTGAAATAGGTAAATGTAACCACCACTTCTACTCGATCAGTTTCTTTTCTCGCACTTCTCGCCTGTAAAACTCCCTTCCGTTTATTTCCTTCCCTGATAACAACAGTCTTCAAAATTTTAAATGCAACATCATCGCCATCTTCTATCTTCTTAAATCCCTTTCATCTTTTATCTTTTTTTCACTCCCCCACCTCATACCTTTTCTCTCACTTTCACTCTCCGTAACCCCCCCCCCCCTGTGTACCAGTAGCATTCCCGCCTTGCTTGGGTTTGGTTTGTTTGTTTACGTCATATCAACCTCAATGTGTTATTTAATGCCGAAAAATTTTTTATTGCTGGTAATGTTTTTCTTCAAAAATCTATTTCTGAGAATATTTTTCCTTCAAGAAATCTATAGCTGGTCATATTTTTTTTAAAGAATGTATAATTGTTTGTATTGCTGTTTTTTGTTTTTTTTAAAGCATTGCTGATAATAATTTTTCCTTCAAAAATAATTACTGGTTATAATTTTTTTTATTACAAAGTATTTCTGGTATTAAAACCTATTTTTACACAAGTTTGGGACCGTAACAGGTGCTACCACCCCGGGTCAGGGTGGACCTGGGAACACCAGCAATTAAGAGGTAGTTCCACGCTCCTCAAAACCTCCTGATCAGAGGCTTTGCTGTTGGACGTAGTTTATCGTCTTACCCAGCACGCGGATGTAGTTTATCGTCATACCCAGAACGGCACCTTGCTTCGGGTGAAATAATTTTAAAACAATAGTTTTCTTAGCTGTCTTTTCCCGATACTTTTTAATTAGACATTTTTCGCTGCGTTTGGTTGCCCACAAGTTCACTCCATGGTAATCTCAGTATCCTTCTGTAGGACTAGATTTTTTCCCCTCAAGTTTCTTCTTCACTTGTGAAGAATTGATCCAGCATTTACTGCCATAAAGAAGGATTGATATTATATAACTCTTCAGTATTCTTTGTTTCTAACGAAATTTTCCTGTTTCTTAAAGATCTAATGTTAGAAGAGCAATCAAAAACGAATTCAGTCATTTCAATTAATTTGGTGTAAAAGAATTTTAGTTATTGCAATTAGTTCGTCAAATAATTTCTCTCGTTGCAACGAGTTCTCTATAAAAGAAATTCGGCTTTTGCTGTTTATACTTTGTAAAGTAATTTCTGTCACTGGAACTGCAGTTATTTTAATGCAAAAGAAATGCGCGTATTGTTTTTGTTAGCTTGCTAAAGAGAATGAAAGATAATATTATTCCAACTTCGAGAGAAGGTGAAAAAAAGAAGAAAAAAGTTTTTACTCTTGCGATAATGACTTCGTGAAGTGGTTTACATTTGATCCTTTCTCTTGGGAGAATATTCAATTAACGCGTAATATAAAAACTGGTTGCTTCTCGGAAAGATCCGATTTTCGATGTACTGAACTTGACCTCTTCTTTCAAAATCGACCATCTATTTTAGAGTCGGTTGACTTGTTTTCTAAACAGTTTTTTCTTAAAAAAGTTCCGAAAAAAGTTTAAGATTAGATTTCGTTAAGAAAGTTCCGATGAGTAAATTGTCGCCATTTTATATTTTTAATTTCGTGCATGCGCGTTTTTTTTACTTTTTTTTTTTTTGATTTTGTCAACTTCACAGTATAATCGGGTCAGTTGGGCACCGCCTGTAAGAAAAAGAGCACCATGATGCAATTCACTCCTTCAGACGTTGGGAAACGGTATGTTGTACTACTTGGCATTCGCGCCGGAAGCTCCAATACAAACATATCAGAATGTTTGGGTGTCAATCTGAGGAGCGTGCTGAGGATTCGGAAAGAGTTGGATGAGTCTAATGGTGATTACGAAGAGCAAGAGACCAACAGAAGTCCTTGTAACTCCAAAGATTAATCGAAGACAAAGATTATGACAGTATTCATCAACTTAAATAAGGAGACCGTCCAGATGAGATACAGGAGATTCTGGAGGCTATGGGTCAATCAGTGGCGATTTTATAGAATAAATTTCAAGATATTTTTGTGTAATTTTGGTAAATACATCTGTTAAAATGAGATGCCATTGTTATTTTAATTTTTGCGTAATTTAAACCACAATTTATCGAACGCACCCTATATATATATATATATATATATATATATATATATATATATATATATATATAAGTCAAGAAGAAAACCTTTAAAGATCCATTTCGGTTATAATTCTTTTTTTTTTTTAAAGAACTTTTTGTCTGAATATGCAGAAATATTCCCTAAACAAATTATAACCAAAATGGATCCTTAAGTTTTACTTCTTGACTTATTTTTATTATAATGTTCTCTAGTTTACATTGAGCTCTCTCTGGATTAATATCCTTCTTGGAATTAACCCTACCAGTCACAAATTGGTAATATATATATATATATATATATATATATATATATATATATATATATATATATATATATATATATATATATTGCAGGAGAGACTGGGTTCTATAGCCATGAATGGCAACGTGTCTAGGAGAAAAAACACTCTGAAATTGAAAGCTGCCGAGCGTTGTTTGGGGACCTTGTGGGACGTAGTAGACCAGTTCCCTGTATTCGGCCATTGAAAAAGTGAGGTTGTTTCAGCACAAAACCTTCACCACTATAATCAAGTCATATGTGCTGGTGTTGGGGCTGTCGGTTCCTAGGGACTGAACTGCTTGAGCATCATACGTCGAATCCACCGTATATTAATCAGATATATACATACATATATATATATATATATATATATATATATATATATATATATATATATATATATATATATCGTGTATTGAGCTAGCAGATCTTTATTCAAACGTATATTGTAAAATATAACAGACAACGAATTTCTATTATGTTTGATCATTAGCCGTTCTAAGCTTCGTATAGTTGTTTTAGTTTCGGGAGAAAATAAAGACAAAAACTGTCCAACATTTGAATATATTTTTTATCATGCTGTTCCTCGATCTAAGCTTTCGGTACACATGAGCCATCATCAGAGTGGTTATATGAACATTACGACAGAGATGTTCACCATCAAAGATGACATCCTGTTATGTTTACATAAAAGTATTCTATGCGACGATAACGGTCACGGAATAGCAGGCGCAGGTCGCAAATGTGCTATTTATCTGCAATACTGAGACATACACACAGTATAAAGAACCTTAAAATATTGGAGGCCATATACATTAAAACAAAGTAACCCACATTCAACAAAATTACATTTTTAAACCAACGACATCATATTATATTGCATCTAAACACATGGTTCTGTTGATAACATTTCTTTCTCTCATGTGATCATGTATGACGTCATAGAAGCGCATTTCGAATTGTAAAAACACTATTGATTATATTTACCGGTCTGAATGCCCGAGAAATATCCGTGTAGTATTACAGGTTCGATTCCTGTCGGAAGACACATATTTTCTACAAAATTTCTCGGACATTCAGGCCGTTAAATGTAATTAATACTGTTTATTATAGACAGAGCATATACTTAAATAATTGTATCCACAAGCATAACTTTATCAGGCGATTTTAAATTACTGGCGAGTGATCGATTTATTTAGCGAAATACAACCTCTATTACGCAAAAAGAAGAAAAAAAAAGGTGTGGCATAAGGTTTGTGTCTGATCAACCAATCAAATATGTCCTACATTAAATTTAAACTAAGCGAAGAAGCAAAAATTAAGAAATTATTTTCCATAAATGGGTCATGACTCGTAGATTGGAAGTCAATGGCAAGAAGTTAAACAGGAGGCGGGAGTTAATGAGTACATATTTTACACATTTGACAATGTCATATCCTAAGAAAAAAGTAGATGGAGTTGTAATTTAACAAAATATTAAACAACTTATATGCTCTGTGAATATCCTAAGTAATTTTTTTTTTATAGCTGATAAATAAATATAGTATATAGAGATCATAATCTTATGATAGTCATATGGTAGTAAAAATTCTAAAAATCTTACCTGGATAAACACACGAGGAAAACATATCTTAGCCGACGCGCTTCATTCTCTGAGGGACTTTATCAAACCAACTGATTGATAATATTTAATAATTATTAATAATTGTCTTGATAAAGTCCCCCATAGGATGAAAGTTTTCTTTTTGTCTTTATATATATATATATATATATATATATATATATATATATATATTAGGTTGGTGCAAAAATAATGACGTAATAATGTCGTTTTTTTACGTTAAAAAATACGTCAAAAAACGACATTATCACGTCATTATTTTTGCACCAACCTAATATATATATATATATATATATATATATTCTCATCCACATTTAGACTGTTTCGTAGCTCATCATTATGGTTAGACATCCGATTGCCTCAAGCCTGGATCGAAACCTGACTGATTTGGTATCAGTTGGAGATTCTACCCCTAAATCATTGGCGCATTGGAGGTGAATTTTAGAAGTATTTATTTTTTTAAATAAACACGCCAGTGACTGGAGAACTTGATTCGTCTTAACGAAGAGTCTTGCATCAGCAGCAGTAATAGACACCGTTCATAAATTCCCTTTTCTCCCGAAGTGCTGAACCAAAATAATTTTTTTATGGAGCATATATATATATATATATATATATATATATATATATATATATATATATATATATATGCTTAACTGAAACGTGCTTCTTATCTGATTTTGATTTTTTTTAACTATTCAGTTAAACGTAAATTAGAATCTTCTCACTTAGGATTTCGGATGAAAAATCATTGCACACTGAAGAAGGATCCTTTGTTCCACGATTTCTAATCTTCACGGCTAAGACCCGCTTTGCTACGCGCATTGTAGTGAACCGTCTTTATTCCCTCCGTATTCCATTGGTGAAACCTAAGTTCCACTCGAGCAGCTTTTTTTCTGCGAACCACTGCTCTGTGGAACTGACTCCCAAGAGGATGTTTGACAGGTCACTACAATCTTAACCTGTTCAAGTCTAGGGTTAACACTTATCTTCCCCACATATCCCCATAAACTGTGGCTCTTTGTAACCCTCTACCTCGAGTGGCTGTCGGGCATTGTGCAGGATGGGCCTCACTCTAAAAAAAGCCTCTCGTGCGTTCAAGACACGTATGTCAAATGATCGTAAATACGATTGTGCTGTATTTTTTAAAAAATCACGTTTCTAGCCAAATTGTCAAACTAAGGTCGCAAAATCTGCCAAATCTATTTTCTACTTGTGCAAAAAGAAAGGTCTCTAATCGGAAGATTAGAGGTTCTGAGATGCGTAGAACCAACTAATGATTGCTGTTGCAGCCAGGTACGCTCCGTTCCAGGGTGTTAGGGACACTGCTATCGACACATCGTGAACCCCTAACAAAACACCATGACAGTATAAAAATAGGTTTATATAGTAAAAATACCAGCAATACATTTTTATTAAAAATTACCAACAGTATGCACATACTAACAAATTTTAGAGACCCAAATCCGTTTAAAATACTACCAAATGACCAACATTGAGTCTTTCATTAATTCATATAATATCCGACAATTTCTTAAATTTAAATTCCAAAATATAACTTCAACAGAACTACAACATAAATCATACATTACCGCCACTAGTAATTATATCGACGCAAACACAAAAGCTGAGTATTATCTACCATATATCCAATTGTGAAGGCAGAATAACATATTTTTTATCATTTACAAGCTCCCAAGTAAATTAACTTTCGGCATTAAACGACCCATAAGGTGTTGGTATGCCGTAAAATAGACAAATTAAGTAATCAATATTTGTGC
Organism: Acanthosepion lycidas; assembly: GCA_963932145.1. NCBI lineage: Eukaryota > Metazoa > Mollusca > Cephalopoda > Sepiida > Sepiidae > Acanthosepion > Acanthosepion lycidas. The sequence goes on along the minus strand of OZ010593.1, from coordinate 72,885,790 downwards.
AACCAAATATTGACCTTCTTGAGGGAAGAGGTGCATTAACAAGAAACCTCTTAACATTCTTAAAAATTATTTTTTAAACATTTAAAAAGTTTTTGTTTTTTTTTCAGTGGTAGTTTTCCATTTTCTGTACAATTACACAAACCGACATCTGTGGGAAACCAGCTGGTCTCATTAAAATCTAATTAGAAAAAAATAAAAAATGAAAATAAAGGTCACCATTTGTTCTGAATGTATCACTTTTCAATGTTTTCATTTTTGGTTGTTTTGCCCGATGAACTAAAATCCATCTTCTTGTTTCCTCTGCTGTTACTTTGAGGTGAACTCGATTAAAATGAAATAAAAATGCTTAGATTATGTAACTGCTTTAAAAGCGTTTCGCATCTCGCTCCTATTCCAGGAGCAAATATTTACGTCAATTTTGCTACGTACATTGCGTTGCGAAAGAATTCACACCATATGAAAAATATACTTCTATTTTCAAAGTTACAATTTTAATAAAATAAGATGAAAAGCTATCCAGTGACTTGAACCAAAGAGTTGTGAGTTCATTACCTGGCCACAGCAGAGTTGAACGAGAGAAGAGTTACTGTTATGTACCGTACCTATGAACACTAATGGGTATGTTCCAATCCTCATAAATACGTTGGACACTATTGTAAGTGTGTGTATGTGGTGGTGGGGAGTGGAGAATATGCTGCCTAAGGTGTGTTTTTCGTATTTGTTATTGTGTCTGAATGAGTGCATGTATGAGTGAGTGATTGGATGAATGAATGTTTTATATTATTAAAATCCTGCATTGATTTCGTCCCGTTAACTGATGTTTCTGTCACATTTATACACTGTCGGGTTTATTTATTACTAACATTATTTTCTTTAATTCCTTGTAAATAGTTTTGTCCATCTTTGTAAATAAATCATTTAGGGCAAATTTTTAAATTTGTTGTTTTAATCCTCTTCCTCCACAGACAAGTATTTATACATATGGGGTTCGAGTTAGGACTTTCATAGAGACAATGCGACATTGTAGTGAATGTAGTAAAAAAAGTAAGTAAGAATGTGTTGTTTTGGTGTAAGGAATACAGTTGTCTGTTTGGGTCAGTGTTTGTGGCTAGCTAAGTTTAAAGTTAAAGCAGATGAAAACCGTCCCTTTTACCCATTCCCTCTTTTGGCCTTGTGTCACATTTTGTATTTAAACAAATAAATATCGTAATAATCTGTCGAAGTAGTCCACCACTAGCAGTGGTTTACCTACTTCACGCCGCTGGCGAGTATTGTATTTTGTTGATGTTTTAAAGATTGCCATTTCATTTCCAACCTCAGTTTTGGTTGTTCCTCATTCAGTAACCCGTTCTAGGTTACAAAATTTGGGCGATGAGGTTGAGATATTGACTCTGTGCAGAGTAAATCTAAAAAGCTGGGGTGTTATATACCATACCTATGAACACTAATGGGTATGCCCCAATCCTCATAAATACATTGGCAACTATTGTAAGTGGGGGTAATAGGCTGTCTAAGTAGTCCGCCACTGGCAGTGGTTTACCTACTTCACGTCGCTGGCGAGTATTGTATTTGGTTAATGTAATAAAGATTACCATTTCATTTACAACTTCCGCGTTGGTTATTCCCCATTCAGTAACCCTTTCTAGGTTACAACACTATCTATCTATCTATCTATCTATCTGTTATATACCTTACCTATGAATACTAATGTGTATGTCCCAACCCTTGTAAATACATTGGCAACTATTGTAAGTGGGGTTAATAGGCTGTATAAGTAGTCCACCACTGGTTTACCTACTTGACGCCGCTGGCGAGTGTTGTATTTTGTTGATGTTATAAAGATTACCATTTCATTTCCAACCCCCGTTTTGGTTATTCCTCATTCAGTAAACCTTTCTAGGTTACAACAATTACTAAAAGGAAAATAGCTGAAACTGAGATATCCGGAAAGGGTATGGCACGTGGAACGAGAACAATTTAACTCAGCGGACGAAATAAAGTGTTCGGTTTGAAATTCCAATGACATGCAGAAGACCGGTGCGTACAACGATGTAAATAAAATACATTCAAAAGTATCCACACTGCATGCAAAAATATCCTTTTATTGTCAAAATTACTATTTTAATTAAATAACATTTTTGGCAGGGGCTCAGCAGGAGCTAACCTTTGACCTGCGTTGTTCCTGTCATCAATGACCTTCCTGGTGTCATCAGTTCTCAGTTTGGTATCTATGCTGATGAGACAGATATTTACTCTTATTTTAATAATTAGCTTGATCGGTTCGATAAGTTTGAAAGAGCAACTGATCTAAAAAAAAAAAATGACTTGCATTCTGTTGTAAAATGGGTGAATAAATAACGTTTAATAAATTTTTACTGCATCAAAACAAAACTAATTTCCTTTTAACACTAGAACAGTACCCATGGGTATATAGTACCCAGCACAAATTTTCCTATTTTTAATTACAATTTTCAGTGCCTGATTTTCTTACCTAAATAATGTTTTTCAGTTCATATTAATGTTAAGTCAAAATACAAAGTTTGAAGTGCCTGCATGTAAAATATTTCAAATAAAGATTTATATTTAATATTTTTTTTTGATATTTTCAAAATCGGGTATGATATACCCATGGTTAATAGTGGTGTAACTTTAGTTGATGGTTAGTGTTCTAGGGTTAATCATCTGAGAGAACCATTTTTTTTTTTTGCCTTTCATCATCATGGCTGACCCTAACCTCTAGGAGAGTGAGTCATTGTGCCTTCTCAGGCTAGTGTTTTCTGCTGAAATGGAATAAAAAGATAATATTGAAACTATTGATAGGTGTAAGAAAGTTGGTTCACAATGTCGTGTTAGATAATTTTAGCGCCGGTTTCTGTCTTACATATCTATAAGCCTGCCATTCGTCCATGCTTTATATATTCCTGCGTCATCTGGACTGGTGCGCCTGCTATGTATTTAGAGATTCTAGATAAAATCCAAAGAAGAATCTGCAATATTATTGGTCCTGACCTGGTATTTTGACTTCAGTCCTCTTCCCACCGCAATTGAAATGGCTTTTCCCAGTTACAGCTTCCGACTTCTTGGTTTCCAGCCAACTTTGATCTTCAGAAATTTAAATGCCGTGTTATCTTCTGTCTTCTTAATTCTTGTTCTTTTATTGATCCAGGTCCTTAATAGTTTTTTTTTTTTTGTATTCTCTCGCGTTCAGTAACCCACTTGTGTCTTAGTTGCTTTATTACCTTGTTTGGGGGTGAAATGATTAAAAAGGAAATCGGAGAACTCTGTTCCAATTCCAGTCGGGTTCGTTATATTCACTTACGGGCAAATAACCTTGGGAAAGTCATGAATTCACCTCTTCTTCTCCCAGCTATGGGTTAATTAGTAGGACTTGTATCAGTAGATCATTATTATGGGAAAAAAGTTTCTTATAACTTAGAAATATTTTCTAGCTTAAAATAAGCTGCAAAGGGTTGATGAGCCGTACAAACCAAATCAACCAATCGGCATAGAACAAATCTCTTTAAAAATGAAACATGTACAGTTCATACTGGTTGCTTTCACTTCTGTCAACTGGCCCCCGCCGTTCTAAGCTTAGTCAATGTCAAACACTCAAGCAAGAATTTTTTTTAATTCTTTCTAATATTACACCATGGTGCAGGATGTGCAGGATTTGCGAAGACCGTGTCGTGAGTTCAAATCTTGCTAAGCGCATCACTCTGGCTTTAGTCCCTTTTTGTTTACCCAGTGCTTCAATGTCCAAGCACATAATTAGTTTTGGGTTTTATAACATTATAGCTCTTTTCGCACCTTAAAGCTTAAAAGTGCAAATGAAGTAATAATTGTATTTATGTCTAAGATGAGATATTGTAATTATTTACACTATTTACATTATTCGCATTGTTGTCCTCATCTTTGTTGTAATATTCACGACATTTCAGCCGTTGTTCGCTCCAGCCTTCTTCAGGTGATTGGAATTTTGAACTGAACCCTTTAGTTCGTCCACTAGGGTAGATTGTTCTAGTTCCACGTGACATGCCTCTTCCGGATATCTCAGTTTCTTGGGATATATGGCCCGGTGGATAAAGGCGTTGGTTGAAGTAATCCAGTGACTTGACTCAAAGAGTTGTGAGTTCAATAGCTGGCCACAACAGAGGGGAACAAAAGCTTGGAGAGTTCAGTTACTAAAGGGCAATAACTGAAATTGAAAGGGAGATATCCCAAAGAGGCATGATACGCGGAACTAGAACAATCTAACAGGGTGAACGAAATAAAGGGTTCGGTTCGGAATTCAAATTCATTGAAGAAAACCGGAGCGTACAACCGCCGAAATGCCGTGAATATGACAACGAAGATGAGGACAAGAGTCCGAACAATGGAAATAGTGTAAAAACATGCATCACGTTTTTAGCTTAGTGTTGTATTAAACAGACCCTATTAGAAGTCAATACTTCATTTTAACTGAAAAGTTCAAAAGTGCCTGGCGCACTTTTAAGCTTTAAGACGCGAAAAGAACCCTAATGTGATAAAACCCAAAACTAATTGTTTGCTTGGACACTCGAGCATCGGCTAAACAAAAATGACATCTCATGGTGCATAAACATGTACATATGTGAATATATAAATGTGGTACGGTATGACAAAATGATAAGGTACCACACACACACACACACACACACACACAGACATAATATATATATATATATATATATATGTATATATTAGGTTGGTGCAAAAATAACGTCAGTTTTTGGCGTTAAAAAATACGCCAAAAAACGACGTTATTTTTGCACCAGCCTAATATATATATATATATATATATATATATATATATATATATATATATATATATATATGTGTGTGTGTGTGTGTGTGTGAAAAGTGTGTGTATATAAATAAATATATATATATGTATAATTATATATTATATGCGCGGTACTTATTAGAAAGCGCTCAATATCAGAGATAAACCATTATATATATATATATATATATATATATATATATATATATATAATATTAGTGGTAAATATACACATACATATGCAAAATATATAAATATACATACATACATACATACATACATACATACATACGCATACAAATATATCTGTATAAAAAAAAAATTATTCCAAGAGGATAGAATCCAGGTAGAACTCAATGTCCAGGACAGAGTAAGGATATAATAAAAAGGCTTAAACATTAATATTCCATGGTCATAATTTATTTCATTGGAATCGTAAATACGACCCAATTCATCAGACCTAACAAATTCAAAAAAAAAAATAAAAACATATAAAAAATAAATTAAAAATTAAACCTTATTTTAAATGCATACCCATATTTAAGTAGATGCTCTGTTATTTATTTATTAAACTGTATATTTATTTATTTACATCTATCGGCCTGAATATTTGAGAAATCTTGTTAGAAAAATGTGCCCTCCGGGAGGATTCGAACCTGCATCCCCTAGATCTGACTTGCCTTAGATCAAGTCGGTCACATAGGACCTTATGATCAAACCAAGCCCGAATAATGCCTTGAACACGTCTTCCCGATTCTCGAAATATACATATCTGCTCTGTTTCGTATCCTAACGTAAACAAAGACAATTTTTTAAGAAATGGATAAAATCCGACATATTTTTAATTTATTTGTTTTAACGTTATTTTAAATGGATCCAGATTTATATTTATATATATATATATATATATATATATATATATATATATATATATATATATCGATAAGCTCGAAGTTACAGGTGCAAGATAAGACACGTTGTGATGCGTCCCATCTATATGAATGTCTTTTTGAACCTCAACAAAAGGAAGTTGTAATTATAATTAAAGTGAGAAAAAAGTCAAAGGCGACAGTTTTAATATCCAATCGCTGTCAATGGCGGATTCAACAATAACAATCAGCGGTGATTAATGTTGCCTCCTAGACTTTTGTTACCAATGCAAGTATGTGAAATCTGTGTATATACTTTGCAGATAAATGCAGTTGCACAAAATACTCATATATATAATCTGAGAGTTAAATATATATATATGCATATATATATATATATATATATATATATATATATATATATATATATATATTTCCATTTTTTTTATATTAGCTCAGGACCGTGTCTTTATATATAAAAATATATGTCGTTATCTCATAACATACCGTCGACATGAAAAAAAGATTCAAAATAATGGAAGCACTAATAACAAAAAAGAAAAAAAAAAAAAACACTCTATGAACACGGCCACGATGTGCTGACCGTGTTTGAAAAATAAAACATTCTTATAACTTCAGACACATGCATAAAAAAACACAGATTCAGTTAAAAATAAAAAAATAAATAAAAATCGTCATTGATAATGGCTAAATGTATAACGGAAAACGCACGGATATACAGAAATTTTGGACAGTATTTACACACTTTGTACCCAGAAAAGCAAACACTTGTACAAACAGAGGAAAAAATGAAATACAATGCTTAAACGCAGTATATTATCAGTCATCTTTAACGAAACTTATATATATATATATATATATATATATACACACACACAATTTTTGGGAAAGAAATTTTCATACACCATGATTGTTTTTATTAAACATAGATTTTCTAAAATAATTCATACAATATTTGTACAGCATGACTAATGCTGCATTATGCAAAAAAAAAAGTTGTTATTTTAATGAAATTAAAATATTGGAGGCGAGAAATGTATTTATACAACATTATAATACCTATTTAATACTTTGTAGCATATCTCAATTCAATTCAACAACAATCAGTGTATTTCTGTAACTTTTAATCAATGATTTGCAAATTTCCGTTGGTATTTTAATCCAGTATATTCTCTTTAGATACAGGATGTTTTTCCGAAATCTTTCATTAACTTAAATTTTTAGTAAACGCCACAAATTCTCTATTGGATTCAAATCTGGATATTGTGATGTCCATTCGAGTGTATCGACATTATTTTGAATAAGTCAATTTTTCGTAGATTTAGCCATATAGTTAGGGTTATTATCTTGTTGCAAAACCCATTCATTTTGGAGTCCAAGCTTTACTACTCACCCAAATAAATCAGAGTCCAAAGCATCTTGGTATATTTTTGAATTCATTTTACCATCTATTATCTCTAAATTACCCGTGCCATTAGCAGGAAAACATCCCCAAACCATGATATTACCACCACCAAATTTCACCGTTTGGTTGTGTTCATTGCAAAGGCTGTACCGTCTTTTTTCTAAACGTGAGTCCTTGAATTACGCTCAAATAGTTCAATTTTTACTTCATCTGTCCATAAAATATTTTCCCAAAATGATTCGGGTTTATTTTTATACTCACAAACAAATTTTAACCGAGCATCATTATGTTTCTTCATTGGAGTTGATAACGCGATCTTAGTTGACTTCTTTGAAGTTCATTGCTTATTGTTCGCTTCGTAACAATAATACCTGATATTTTTAATTCTTCTTCTATTTCTCCCAGAGTAATCATTGGATTTTCTTGAATTTTGCGCTGAATTCTTTTCATCAATCTGGGAGAAATCTTGCGTGGTGCACCTGATCTTGATTCGTTCTCAACAGTTTTTACCTTTTTATACTTAGCAATAACGTGATTAATAGTAGTAAATGTTATATTCAGAACGTCTGCTATTTTCCTATAGCTTTTGTCTTCCTTCCAATGTTTGGTGATCAATTTTTTGCTGCGAATTTGATAGTTCCTTTCCTTTTCTCATGTTGATAATTATTGTGTATGATTTGTGTGCGGAGACAACCTTATATAAGAAATTAATTGTGAAATATTCTAGATTGTTCTTTACAAAGAATTATGTAAATAAAGGTAATTTAAGCCTTTTGATATTAAAGACATTTTGTACGAACATTTTTTTTGCCTCGAAACTTTATAAATAATGCATAATTTCATTTTTATCAAAGGTTTCTAATTGTTTTTAGCAAAGTGCAGCATTAAGCAATGGTATGGAAATATTGTATGGATTTTAAGGTTTCCATAAGTTATACCTATATTAAAAACATTTCATAGTGTGCGAGAATATATATATATATAATTTTTATTAAAAAATTATAACATAAACATGTCAAAACATCACTACAAAAATAGCCATTTTGTTTCAACACTTCTGGTGTCTTATCAAGTGATGGTGTTGATTGCAAATTTATATATATATATATATATATATATATATATATATATATATATATTAAATCTTTATAAATATTTCAATAAACATTTTTTTTAGATATATTAGGTTGGTGCAAAAATAATGTCGGTTTTTGACATTTAGATATAGGTCAAAAACCGACATTATTTTTTGCACCAACCTAATAGTTACATTTTTTTTTTTTTTTAAACAACATCTAAAATATTATTACAGTTAGATTTACGTTAGGAATATTCGAACACAGTGGCGTTCCATATCACGTGACATCCACGTCTCGCGACGGACGCTACTTGTAAACAAACAGTTATTTCTGAAGAAAGATTGAGGTCAATCTGAAATATCAAATATATATATAAATAAATAAATACTTCCATAAAAAACATAATTATTTTTTAATTTTCAACTTTCTCTCTCTCTCTCTCTCTCTCTCTCTCTATATATATATATATATATATATATATATTTGTGTGTGTGTGGCACGTGGAACTAGAGCAATATACCCCGGTGAACAAAATAAAGAGTTCGGTTGGAAATTCCAATCACCTGACGAAGGCCGGAGTGTAAAGCGGTCGAAACCTCGTGAACATGTCAATAAAAATGAGAACAGCAGTTCGAACAATGGAAATAATGTAAATAATTACAATAGCTCATCTCAGAAATATAGACAGAGATTGATTAATTCGTTTTCTACCCCTTATCAACAATTTTCAGGGTATTTAAGGATAAGAAATATTTTTAGATTGTAAGAATTTTTTGCGGGGCGGGGGGTAATAATGGTTTCGCGATACAAGTCTTACTAATTAACCCATAACTGGGGGAGAAGAGCTGGATTCATACCTTTCCCAAGTATATTTACACATGTGAACATAATGGATCTGACTGGAATTAGAACTCGGCTCTCCAATTAAAAATTCCCAGCCATCGTCCATTACACCATCCACATATCCAAGCTTACAGGACCTGGTATTACCAAGCGGTCACTCATCTAGGCGCTGACTGGGTTATACGTTGCTTTATATTTTATTTAATTTTGATCGCGACCCCCCCCCCAGAAAACAAAAGGGGTTAGTGAGCAAGGAAATATTAGAAAACATAAAGATTACTAAGGAGCAAAAACAAAAGAGTAATCAGGAGAACAGAAGATAACGATTGAAAATGCATTTACTATTTTCACAGGACAGATTGAAGGCAAAAGAGACACAGGAAAACAACACGTAACCTAGGGAAAGAGTTTGGATAAATGGATAACAGAGCAGTGTTTAGAAGAGATAACAAAAAGAATTTATTAAGAGCTACAAAGGAAAAGAAATTGTGGAGAGCCATGATCGCCAACTAAACCAATGAACACGGCACACAGAAGAAGAAGACGGATTTAATTTTGAAGTCAATAGTTCGTGTCTTGGGCTTTTTTCTCTTGAGAAAACCATAAACTTTCTTTTATATTTCATTAAATTGCACTATTCATTTTCTTTGATTTTCTGCTTACAGCTGTTTGTAAATCTCTTGTCCAAAATTAAAAACAAATTTAAATTTTTTTTCTTGATATTTCTTTCTTGACAAAGAATTAAGTATGCTTGAGCTAACAGTTATCAGCTCTCTTCAACGATTCGCCATCAATCATACGACCTCTGAACCCAGGGACATACTTATCCCTACGTCTTAGCGTTAATCTCGTTGTCTACTTATGCAGATAAATAAATGTGTGTTAAGCTGCAATAGCGTTGAACGACGACAAAAATTCTGGATATTGCAGAGGTGTTGCTAGGAGACACTTTGGAAGCATGGGCGATTAATTTATAGCGACTTATGCTACAATCACATACCACCAATCTCCACACCGGAGATTAGTGAGCATGTTAGGTTCTAGATCATATGCTTATTTAATGACATGTGTCAGCGTTTCTCAACCTTTGTGCGCCACTGACCGGGTGTTATGCAAGACAATTTTTCCACGGACCGAGTGTGGTCGGTCACACTTATAACAAAGCACAATAAACAAGACAATAAAATGGGGGGGGGTAATTTTATTTCTTTTGTGCGATACCAAATAGTCCATGGCCCAGTACGAAATGGTCCACAGCCCGGTACCAAATGGTCCACGACCCGGTACCAAATTATCCACAGCCCGCTGCCAAATTGTCCACAGTTCAATACCAAAGGTCCACGGTCCGGTACCAAATGTTCCACAGCCCGGTACCAAATAGTCCACGGCCGGCTACCAAATAGTCTACGGCCCAGTACAAAATGGTCCACGGTCCGGTACCAAGTGATTCTCAGCCTGGTACTAAATGGTCAACGACCTGCAACCAAATAGTCCACGGCCCAGTAGCAAATGATACACGGCCTGGTACCAAATGATCCACAGCCCAGTACCAAATCGTCCACTGTTCGAGGCCAAAGTTCTATCGCTCGGCACCAAATGTTCTATAGCCTCGTACAAAATGATCCACGGCCCGGTAACAAATGGTTCACGGGCCAGTACTAAATGGTCCACGGCCCGGTACCAAATAATCCACAGCCCAGTACTAAATCGTCCACGGCTCGATACTAGAGGTCGACGGCCCGGCACCAAATGTTCCACAGCTACTACCAAATCATCCACGAACCTGTACCAAATGATCTAAAGTCCACTACCAAATTGTCCACGGCTCGATACCAAAGGTCCACGGTCAGGTACCAAATGTTCCACAGCCGCTACCAAATGGACGGTCTAGTACCAGATGATCCTCCATCCCGGTACCAAATAGTTCACGGCCCGCTACCAAATAGTCCACGGCTCAGTAGCAAATGATCCACAGCCCAGTACCAAATGATCCACTGCCCAGTACCAAATCGTCTACGGTTCGAGGCCAAAGGTCCATGGCCCGGTACCAAATGTTCCACAGCTTATTACGAAGTGGTCCATAGCCCGGTACCAAATGGTCCACGGCCCAGTACCGATCCGCGGCTGCGTGGTTGGCGACCGCTGACATATGTCACGAACATTTCAGATATGTTAACTCTGCCTGGAAAACTGAAGTAACTCCATTCCATGCTTGTGTCGTATTAATAGGATAACAGTGACACTGAAAATAAATAACCATTGATGTAAATTCTTATCTTCTATGTACCATCTCCCTTCAGGGCGTTGGCGATCACGGCTCTCCACAATTTTCTGACCTTTGTAGCTCTTAATAAATGTTTCTCCTTTCGTTATCGCTCCTAAAATCTATTCTGTCATCTTGTTAGGCAAAGGTTTTGCGCTATTTTCGGTCCATGATATCTTCACTGGAATTTTTATTTACTAGAATTTCTTGCAACACGCTAACGCCGAGATTTACAAACTCTACGTTACGTTCAATTTCGCAAACCAATCGATGACTTTGTTTGGATACGACTTTGAGAAAAAACCCTACTTTACAATTTAATAATTTCTTTAACTTAATTTGATTTTATAGCACTTTATGGTAAAAAAAAGAAAATTTCTCTCCCAACCTTTTTAACAGCGAAGAATAAATTTTTATGATTTCTTAATCTTGAGCATGCAACATACAACTGGCAATGCGTAAATATTTCTTTCTGGAGCGAAATTCCAACTTATTGAAGAGTTTGGCCACATGATTTGTTTGTAGTTTCGCAAACGCAGGGCGAACTGGAAACTGGATTCTTCAAGTTAAGGAAAAGAAATGCAAAAAACAATACTGCATTTTTATTAAACACGTATTTGTTATTTTAATTATTAAGTTGTTTTTAAAATAGTGAGAGTATTTTGTATGTTAAATAATAAATGGTTTGTTTTTTCTGAAAAAAATGAAAGAAAATTTTTTGTACTCAGTTACGCAGCCTAATAAAACCAATTGTACTTTGTAACCCCTTATCTGTTTGAACTTCTCCCCAAAATTTGGTTTCAATCGGTCAAGATATTTGTATTTTAGAAGGTGGACTAACAGAAATTTCAGAATTTTATATATAGATTTACGTTTTACCTATTTTAAAAAAATTTCTTCTTTTAGATTAGTAATTATCAGGATGTTTTTATTATCTCGAACTGTTGTTTTCTTTCTGGTTATTCAACGATTCAACCAAGAACCATCTGGTCAGCATCAGGTGCGTATTATCTGGCTGCTATTCGATATCTGTTGATTATTGAACTATATTGTCATTGTGATGCTAGTCATTGTTCGTTTCTGCTATTAGGCTATTTTAAACACTTGACGCAGAAATCCAAAAAATGTTTTTTTTAAATTTTCATTTTATTGATTATAATTTATAGAATCTTTAATCATGATCGTTGAATAGACATGCATACATTTACATAAATCCAGACCCATACATAATATTGTATTTATATAGATATAAATAGATATTGTTAAATGAATGACAAACTGGAAAGCGTGGATTATTTCGAGAAGGAACTTCTTCAGTAAAAGAATGGAATCATTCTTATGTATACAAATAACACGTACACACACAGACACACACAGACATATATATATATATATATATATATATATATATATATATATATATATATATATATATATATATGTCAATAAAGGTGCAATTAATTTAAAATTCATGAATTATTCATACATAAAACAAATACAAAGGTTAATGATTAAATGGCGAGAAACCATCTTCGCGAACAATTCAATAATATACAAAAACCCCGAATCTGTTTATGAATGAAAAGATCCTGTTTTATAAATTTCCGTTGCATTAGATCTTTTTATTTTACAAGCTTTCGTCTGTTCCTACATACATCCTCACGTATGAAACAGACGAAAGTTCTTATATATATTTGGCAAGACTTTTATTCTTTTCTTATTTATTGTAATAACAAAAGACAGCAAGAGTAGGCTTAAAAAAGCATTATTCTGCTTAGATTAATCAATACCAGCGTAGTGATTATTTATAGTCCTCTACAAACGAAAGAGTTCTAAAAAGGAAGATAATCATAAAACAAAGGCGATTACTCCCGATTACTTTATCACATTTATTTATTAGTTATTATTGATCGTTTAAACAGAAATTCTAATAGTAATTAATGATACATTTGACGACGAACTGTTTTCGTCGAGTGTAAAATATGTGTGTTTATATTTCTATGCCTTTCTTTATATATATGATGTTGGGGTCTGTATTTCTTCTCAGAGTAAAGTAAGCCTGGGCGCTTCCGAGCAACCAACCATCAAGAGAAGGACTACTCTAAACCCTTTACCTGTTTTCGACGGTCTGTTTCACGGTGTGTTACTGCTAGAAATGTGTGTCGTAATGGAGAAGTTAAACTCCATGAGAATAATACACGCAACTGTTCGATTATCTTATAGTTTTAGGGATTGAGATAGTGTTATAATTGTAGCACAGGCAAGTAGCACAAGTTCCACGGCGAGAGAGGACTGGCAACGTGTACAGATCTAACCGGTTAGAAGTATGCACTCACGAATTTACTCGTGGGTGGCTCAATCCTAACGTTACTGTTGAAAGAACAGCATCATGCTTGGTGCAGAGTCTTGATCGACTGAGCAGCACTCTTCATGGATGCACTATTCACCCATACTACATTGAAAGGGTCTAGAAAAGGTGACCTAAAGCCTGATTAACAATGACGCTGGCCAGAAGACGTGGAACCAAGAGATACTCAAGCAAAAAATACAGAATAAAGGCAGGTCCTTGGAACTTCAGAACATTTCTTGACCGCAAGGAGTCTAGTAATCCTGAACATCGAACTGATTTAATCGCGAAGAAGTTGACACGGTACGATATTGATATAGCTGCCTTTTCAGAAACTCCGTTGAGTAGAGAGGACCAGCTGACAGAATATGGAGTTAGTTACAATTTCTTTTGGATGCTTAATCCAAAGGGCGAGTAACATGAGAGGGGTGTTGGCTTTGCCATTCGTATTGAATTAACCAAAAATCTTGAGCAGCCTTAAGTCATTAATGATAGAATAATCTTCTTTAGAGTGCCTCTATCTTGCGACAGTTATATAGTCTTTTCTGTTTATGCTTCAACTCTTCCCAAGTCATTAGAAATATGTCATGGCTGTCTACCAATATCTCAGAATTGTCATCACAAAGGTTCAAAAATTCTCGTCCTTGGTGATTTCAATGCTAGGTTCGAAAGGATCATGGGATATGGAAGGCACTGGGGATGCAAGATCTTGTAAAAAGGAATAGTAATGAACTGCAACATTTTCTGTTTTTCACGAGTCATTTGCAACTCTTTTTTTCGCGGAAAATCTTCACAAGCCGGTTGCTGGATTATCCCAAAATATTCTTATATATTAACACCCGATATATAATATAGCTAAATAGCTAATATCATTGCTGTAAATTCCGGGGAGGATTTAATACAGTTTTCTGTTATTAATATAATTTATGCTGGTAACAGAAATGGTCTTGAAATTAAAAATGTATCAAACCTTCTCGTCATATATTTGATAGGTCTTTCATTGGATTTTTGGAACTGCAGTGTTTGATTTCGATTGTGGCTAAGAAAGCATAAAACAGCACACTTTTGAACAGAAATATAATGAGAGCAGAAATTTACTCTGGAAATATATTAATAAATAAATGTTTTCTATTAAATTACGAAAATGATTTAGTTCTTTTGATATTGTATAAAGTGATTCGTTTCCATTCTGAGATTGCAAAGAAAATAAGCAGAATATATTCCTAAAGATTACCTTCCTTTATAGAACAAGTTTCTGGAAATCTGGTACGCCATTATTGTGTACAAGTTTACTTAGATTCAACCAAGGTGAAAACATGAGCACATTCTCGATTACATAATTTGTCACAAACGAGAGCTTCGGGACGTATACACTGTTCGAGCCATGCGTGGCGCTAAATGTAGGACGGGCTATAAGTTGGTTCGTGGTAAAAACGCAACTCCGCATCAAGCGTAAAATAAGATATAATGGGTCAAGGATTCATAAAGCTATCGATGTTTTGAGGTCGAAGGATCATTTGTAAGGATCTCAAAGATATCGAATACGACGTCATTTGGAATCAGTTT
>OZ010593.1:72820596-72865596 GCA_963932145.1 Acanthosepion lycidas | reverse complement strand
CCCATCCCGAGCGACTATCCATTAGACCACCAGCATGTCATATTGGTTATCATATGAAACGGTGAAAATGTTTTGATGGTAGAACATCACCTCGTCTTTCTAACCATTTGCAGTAAGCGGAATAACAGGCTTAGTTTTAGGCAAGAAAAAAGGAACATCGATATGCCAAAAGGGTTTTTTTTTTTTTTTTTTATAAATCCATAACATATCGAAATTTTTTCGCAATCTATTTTAGCGAATTTTTTGGTGAGGGCAAATGAAAGAAATGCATAGAAATTACATTTTTTTTTTTTTTTTTTGAAAATTTATAATTATTAGGTTGGTGCAAAAATAATGTCGGTTTTTGACATTAAAAATTACATCAAAAAACCGACATTATTTTTGCACCAACCTAATACATTTAGACGTCGTTTTGTATTTTGTCTATTTATTTTATGTTTTCACGAGATTTTGCATAATTTTACGAATAAAAATTATTTTCATCGTTATTACTAAGGTATAAATAATAAATAATTCATTATAGTTTGTTTACATGTCTTTTGTAAGCTTTTAAATATAACATTATTCTTGTCGCGAACTATAAGAATATTTTTTTTATAAAAATATAAATAAATAACTTGTCATAGTTCACTAATTAAATTAGACATTCTTCGGAAAATATTGTTATAGCTCTTATGTCTTTCTTTTATAATCTTGTAAATAAACAATTGAATATATAAAGACTGTTTAAAGAAATTCTGTAGAACTGTATTCCATTTATCTGTCAAAGAAAATAGGCCGATGCTAACCTCCAGGATGAAGAACATTTCTCGAGAAAAAAATAAAGAAATTTAATTTTATATAAAATGGTTTTATTAGAATTCTTAAAAGTGCTTTTGAAAACAATATAAATTTATGAGGGCGTATACAGTTGTAATGGCGTCAGGAAAAAAAGTGTACTTTTTTGAAACACCGATTTTTTTTTGTCCTAATTTAAACTTTCCTAAAATAGTTATTCAAAAATGAATTTATAGGCTTAGCATAAGTGTTGTGGTGTGCTCACTCTATTGAGGCTATTGTGGACTCCTCCACTTACTATAATGTAGTTGAAATGTAAGCCTCGTCGGGGGAACGGTGATATAGACTGTTCGTTACTGTCAAACTCTCCGCTTCGGCGGAGAGGAACTCGGACGACGCTTTGCCGAAGGGCAAGGTTTCGTCCGGGAAGGTAGACAGGCCCTGAACCCGTTTATACTGGTTCGAAGGGAATATTTTGGGCCGAGCTTAAGTGCTCGGAGAACCCACACTAAACCGGCCTTGTGCCACATTCGACCCACGTGGGGGGCATGTTAAATATAACAGTGATACAGACTGTTCGTTACTGTCGAACTCTCTGTCTTGAGCAGAGAGGAACCTGGACGAGGTTTTGCTGAAGGGCAAAGTTTTGTCCGGGGAGGTAGACAGACTGTTATGGGGTCAACCCCTTTTTCATATAAGTGGACTCTACCAAGTGTGCCTGGACTGCTGCCGTTAAATACCCAGAGTTACAGTCAGGGAGGAGTAGTCGTATGGCAGTAGTAGTCAGTAGTCAGTGATCGGCAGTCGGAGAGTGAGAGAATATACGAACAGTTACAAGCACGTAGACTCTAAGGAAGTCCTACTTCGAGACTGTATATATCTATCTGTATTTGCTACTAACCGCGTTCCTGGATTCACTAACAGTATTACTCTTTGTATGATTGTGTAAATACATTTTATTTCTTATAGTTAATTATTGCGTTTGTCATTCCTTGGAGACCGAATTCATCTCGGAATCCACAACACAGACACTGGACCCGTTTATACGGGTTCTAACGGAATATTTTTGGCCGAGCCTACGGGCTCGGAAAACTCACGGTAAACTCGGCCTTGTGCCACATACATCCCTCGTCGGGTGGGGGGGACTGCTGTTAAATATTAACAGTGATATAGACTGTTCTACCGAGGCTGTAACTGTTCGCAGCTCCTGTCAAACACTCTGCTTTGGGTAGAGAGGAACTCGGACGAGACTTTGCCCTTCGGCATAGCCTCGTCCGACCAAGATGTTGTGACCAAGTATATGGTTAAAAAATAGCAAAAACAGAGGTTGCAGATAAATCGTGTATTGAACAGTAAATACAACAGGAATGTGTTACACGACTTGGGAGTGTGTGTCGGTTGACCAGCGTTCGGTCTCTGTCACTGCCCCCCCCCGACCTCGAGGCTTACTTCCCTACTACTTTAGAGCAAGTGGAAAAGTCCACAATAGCCCAATTAGAGGGAACACAGGAATAAAGCAAGTTAAACGATCTCCATGGGGAATTGTTACTTAATTAAACAAACGAGACCACATCAGTGATTTTAAGTTAGTACTCTATTACTAGGCCGGTGGGCATTAATCTCACTGTTTAAAAACAGATGTCAACTCAAACATTTCGACTAAATATAGCGGTCTTTGTAATAAGAAATAATGTCACATTAAAAAATCCATCAATTTCTTAGAATTTACTTTGAATTTATTTTGTTGATAAGAAAATAAAATTGGCAAATACAGACATCGAAATGTTTCGTCAAGAGATTCGCATTTCTTAAATAAAGGAATTGAGCCTCTTGCTTTGTCATGATTGTTTCTGGTAGCCTAATCGATAAGGGACACTTTTTAATCGGCTTCACTCCCAAGCGTGGATGAGTTAGAAACAGAGACAGTACCAATGAGAAAGGAATAATCAGGAGGACAGCAAATAGCGATCGACATTGCATTTAAATTTTTACAGATTAAAGTTGGCTGGAAAGCACGGATCCGGAAGGGAGTTCCACACATGAGAAGTGCGAGAAAAGAAACTGCTAGCATAGAATTTACGGTTACATCTAGCTAACTCAAAAATTCATAAGATTCATGAGATCTCGACGCCAGTCTAATAAAAGTAGAAAATTAAAAATTAAAAAAAGTCTGGGTACCATAGCAAAGAGCTGACCCAAACAATTACCATGAAAGTATTTATTAGGTTGGTGCAAAAATAATGACGTAACAATGTCGTTTTTTGACGTATTTTTAACGTCAAAAAACGACGTTATTACGTCATTATTTTTGCACCAACCTAATATAAAAATAAAAAAAGGCAAAGGGAGGCAACCTTACGGTGGTGAGAAAATGAGTGAAGACGAGCCGCCAGATCAGGACCAGATCAGGACCAGATCGAAAGTCTATTTGCTTAAAAAGAACTTTGTTTGCGTTTCGAGTACGAGAATAAAATTTGCAGATATAAATTCAAAAAGTTCTAACGAGACACGTTCATTTTTAAATAGTGTATTGAGCGCTTTACTGTATTTACATTATTCGAACAGTTGTCCTGGACTTTGTTGTCCTGTTCATGACGTTTCGACCCTAGTACGCTTCGGCCTTCTTCAGGTGATGTTTATTGGAATTTCAAATTCGAACCCTTTATTTAGTCCACGGGAGTAGATTGTTCTAATGCCTTTAGATATCCCAGTTTCTGCAGTGAACAACGGCCGAAACTTCGTGAATAGGACAACAAAGACGAGGACAAAAGTCCGAACAATGTAAAGAGTTCAAATAGTTAAAATACACCCATCTTAGAAATATAAGATGTTTAAGGTTGCTATTTAACCCATAGCTGGAGAGAGAGAGAGAGAGAGAGAGAGAGATATAGAGAGAGGAGATGGATTCATATCTTTCCGAAGGGTATTTGCGTGTTAGAGAATATAACGGACCCGACTGGAATTCGAACTCAGCTCTCCGATTTTTCACCTGCCATTTATTTGGATACCTGTTTCGGTTAATTCTACTTCATAACTAAACTCTCTAAGTTTTAGTTCCCTCTGCCGTGGCCCAGTAGATAAAAGCGTTGATTGATGATCCAAAAGTAACTTAACCCAAAGAGTTCTGAGTTCAATACCAGGACACAGAAGGGGAAATTAACTGAAACTGAGATATCCAAAGGTATGGATATTAGAACAATCCACCTCCGGGAACTTAATAAAGGGTTCGATTCGAAATTCCAAGAAATATCATCTGAAGAAGGCCGGAGCGTACAACTGCCGAAACGTCGTGAATATGAAAATAAAGTTGAGGACAACAGTCCGAATAATGTAAATAATTACAATATCTCGTCTCCGAAATATAGACAGATAGTCAGTTATGTGCCATACGTGATCACGCGTAGGCGATCATGTATCTTTCGATACATGTCTGACTCGGCAGATTTTTTTCCCGTCCTGCTATTTACCCATAGCTGGGTGAAGAAGAAAAGGATTCATACCTTTCCCAAGGGTATTAGCATTTAACTGAATGTAATGGATTCGACTGGAATTCGAACTCGGCTCTCCGATTCCTCAATCCAAGTCGCTATCTATTACTCCCACCGTGCCTCTTCAGGCCAAGAGAATTAGATTCATACCTTTCCCAAGGGTATTAGCATTTAACTGAATGTAATGGATTCGACTGGAATTCGAACTCGGCTCTCCGATTCCTCAATCCAAGTCGCTATCTATTACTCCCACCGTGCCTCTTCAGGCCAAGAGAATTAGATTCATACCTTTCCCAAGGGTATTAGCATTTAACTGAATGTAATGGATTCGACTGGAATTCGAACTCGGCTCTCCGATTCCTCAATCCAAGTCGCTATCTATTACTCCCACCGTGCCTCTTCAGGCCAAGAGAGTTAGATTCATACCTTTCCCAAGGGTATTAGCACGTAAGTGAATGTAATGGATTTGACTGGAATTCGAACTCGGCTCTCCAATTCCTCAATCCAAGTCGCTATCTATTACTCCCACCGTGCCTCTTCAGGCCAGGAGAGTTAGATTCATACCTTTCCCAAGGGTATTAGCACGTAAGTGAATGTAATGGATTTGACTGGAATTCGAACTCGGCTCTCCAATTCCTCAATCCAAGTCGCTATCTATTACTCCCACCGTGCCTCTTCAGGCCAAGAGAGTTAGATTCATACCTTTCCCAAGGGTATTAGCACGTAAGTGAATGTAATGGATTCGACTGGAATTCGAACTCGGCTCTCCAATTCCTCAATCCAAGTCGCTATCTATTACTCCCACCGTGCCTCTTCAGGCCAAGAGAATTAGATTCATACCTTTCCCAAGGGTATTAGCATGTAAGTGAATGTAATGGATTCGACTGGAATTCGAACACGGCTCTCCGATTCCTTAATCCAAGACTGAGCTTTATTTTGCCATGATGTATTTCCGTAGCCTAATCGGTAAGGGACACTTGTGCTAAAAGCATTTTCCTTGATAGTTTGATTCCTGTTAGCAGGCACATTTTCTTCAGTAAGTCTTCTCGATCTCTAAGCCGGTTGACATTAATTTCACTGTTAAAAAAATAGAAAAAACAGATGTTGGCGCGAACATATGGGCTCATTAAATATAACAGTTACAGTAATAAGATACTGGTGAATATGTTGGAAATAGGTTTGAATTTTAGGGCCTTGCTGTCGGAGCTAATTACTGATAGTAACAGCGTATTGGAAACAATAGTTTCAAAATTCTCTGAAGATCATTTGATCTGCTGATAAATCGACGAGTGTGTAATACGACCAGCGTAGGAAGGCATCTCTTCTTTTTTTATTTTCTTTTTTAACTTCCCTTTTGATCGGTAATATAAAATACATTAGATTACTCAGCATTTGCCTCTTTTACTAAGACCCGTGTCCAATGGTTGACTCATAAGGCGTGGTCACAGATTTCGGCAGAGCCACATTCATGCTCGGCAAAGTCGCCAACACAACGCATTCATTTGAACCTCGCAGAGATTAAATAGACAAAAATAGCTTGTCAGCAGTTGTCAGTATACATCACAGTAGAAACTTAATACAGCAACCATCATAAAGCTTTACATTCTTCAGTGTGGCTTGAAATTAGCTGTGAAATATGTTTTGCAGTAGAGTGTGTGGAGGAAATGGGAAGAAGCGTTTTATTGTTACCAACTACAAACAGTTTTATAATACTTTGTTATTGTTTATTTTATTACAAATATACCATTCTACTTTCATCTACTACTAATACACCTACTGATAATAATAATAATAATAATAATAATAATAATAATAATAATAATAATAATAATAGTAGTAGTAGTAATAATAATAATAATAATAATAAACTATCCATCGTTTTAACATAGCATTTTCTTTTTCAAAAACGTACACTATGTGACAAATAATAGTAATAACAATAATAATAGATTAGAGAGCGCAAAAACAAAATGTGCCTCCTTGTTGACATGGCAGTCCCTGCAGATTGCAATGTGTCTTTAAAGATCTTTAAAAAAAAAATATCAAAATACAAAGACCGTAAAATTGAAATCTCAAAAATGTGGCACATGAGCATATTACCAATTCCATAACATACACAAATAACAATAATAATAATAATAATAATAATAATAATAACAAATAGAAATCTCGAAAATGTGGCATATGGGAACATCAACAATCCCTGTTGTAGTTGGAGCGCTAGGACTGGTTGGAAAAGATTGCAGTAGACTAATTGAATGGATTCCTGGAAGTCCATGCCTCAAGGAGATACAAAAATTGTTCTGACAAGTACAGCCCACACTTTACGAAGGGCTTTATCTATGTAATTTTTTCTTTTTTTTTTTTTGTCAGTGGAAAGTGTCATGATGCCATTTCTAACTTTAGGTCCCTGTGCGGGACCCGGAAAGAAATGTGTAAACGCCAGAAATCAAAGAAAATAAAATAATAATAATAATAATAATAATAATAATAATAATAATAATAATAATAATAATAATAATAATGACAGAGTGGGCCAATATCTGCACTGAAAAATATGCAAATTTTACAGAAAGGAAAGTTCAAGAAACCGGTATGAAGATCACTCCGACCCGGTTAGAGAGGTAGTAGCTGTGAAAATTTTATGGGACTTTAAAATACACACAGATTGAACAATCACTGCAAATCGACCTTACACCGTGATCAAAAACCACAAAAATAGAATGTGCTTTCTTATTGACATGTGGCAGTCCCTGCAGATTTGCAATGTATCTTTAAAGATCTTCAAAAAAACCATCAAAATACAAGGACTTTGAAATCGAAATTTCAAAAATGTGGCACATGAGGGCATCAACAATTCCAGTTGTAGTTGGAGCACTCGGATTGATTTGAAAAGGTTCAGATAGACTCATTGAAGGGATTCCTGGAAGCCCATACCTTAAAGAAATACAAAAAATTGTACTCACAAGTACAGCCCACAACTTATTAAGGACTTTATGCAAAATATGTGCAATTTAAAAAAAACAAACTGCATAGTGTAAAATGTCATGATGATATTTCTGACCTTTCTCTTATCGGGAACCGGAAAGAATTGAATATACACCAAAGAGCAAAGAATACAAATCAATAATAATAATAATAACAACAACAACAACAACAATAACAACAACAACAACAACAACAACAACAATAATAATAATAATAATAATAATAATAATAATTCCCATCAGTGGCTACGCAGTGCAGGGTTGAAAGCGGAAACTGAAGGTTTTATCCTTGCTGCGCAGGACCAATGCTTGCTAACTAGGAATTATCAAGCACATATACTAAAATATTGTGTCAGCCCAAAATGCAGATTCTGTGATAAATATCCAGAAACGATTGATCATCTTGTATCAGGTTGCACGATGTTGGCACCCACTGAATATAAAACCCGACATGACAGAGTGGGCCAATATCTGCACTGGAAAATCTGCAACTTCTACGGGAAGGAAACTGAAAGAAACTGGTACCAACACCACCCAGACCCGGTTACGGAGATAGGACCTGTTACAATTCTATGGGACTACACAATTCACACTGACAGAACAATCAAGGCCAACCGCCCAGATATTGTTATTAAAGACCACAAACACAAACGGTGCCTCCTTATTGATATGGCAGTCCCTGCTGACTGAATGTATCTTTGAAGATATTCAAAACGCTGTCAAAATACAAGGACCTTGAAATAGAGATCTCGAAAATGTGGCATATGGGAACATCAACAATCCCTCTTGTAGTTGGAGCCCTAGGACTGGTTGGAAAAGATTGCAGTAGACTAATTACAGGGATTCCTAGAAGCCCATGCCTCAAGGAGATACAAAAAATTGTTCTGACAAGTACAGCCCACACTTTACGAAGGGCACTATCTATGTAATTTTTTTTTTTTTTTTTTGTCAGTGAAAAGTGTCATGATGCCATTTCTAACCTTAAGTCCCTGGGTGGGACCCGGAAAGAAATGTGTATACGCCAGAAAGCAAAGAAAATAAAAATAATAATAATAATAATAATAATCAATAATTCCAGTTACAGTTGGAGCACTCAGTTTTTAGTGTTGTTGGAGTAGATATTCCTGCTTTTTCTTAAACCGTGAAATTAACGTCTACCGGTCTAAACCATCGAGAGTCTTATTAAAGAAAATGTACCACTCGATTAGTATCGAAACTATATCCTCTGTTAAAATACCTTTCAGACAGTCGTGTCATATTTGCTTTAAAAATCATATAATATTCTCAAAAAAATCATTGAGAACGATTTTTAGAGAATGACAAAATAAATGATTTCTAAAATGTGTCGTAACTAATGATAATTGACCTTGAGGTTGCATCTCTTAGCTGGTAGGTTGCGACTTCTTCTGTGTGCCATGCTCATTCAGTTGGCGATCATGGCTCTCCACAATTTCTCGTCCTTTGTACCAATTAGTAAATTGTATATTTTTATTAACCTTTTTCTGCCATCCATTTACTCAAGCTCATTAGGTAGGTAATCCGCTTTTTTCCCTCTGTCCCTCTTGCCTTCAATCCGTTCTGTGAGTATCAAATTTTCCAAGCCCTCTTTCCACATTGTGTGAAATGTCTGATGTTAAGTATAAGCGTTCTTTTTGTTTCCATTTTCCGTAAAACTTCGTCGTTGCTCAGATGTTCAGTCCGTGGTATTCTCAGTATCCTTCTGTAGGATCACATTTCTGTTGCTTCAAGTCTCTTCTTCATCTCTGAGGAGATGGTCCGGCATTTGTTGCTATATAGGAAGACCAATATTACATAGCAGTTCAGTAATTCTTTCTTTGTTTCTAACCAAGTCTTCCTGTTTCTTAATACTTTGCTTATCTTTTGGAAGGCATCTTGCGCTATCCCAATGCGCCGACACACATTCCGTCTTCTGTTGAAACACTTCTGAGATATTTAAATTGTAGTATTTCGTTGATTTTGGTATCTTCAAATTGTAATTTGAATGATGAGCTGTTCCTTTTGCTGATGACCATAGGTATTTTGAACAAATAGTTTTTAAGGATTTTTGGCTCCTCTTTTAGAGTTTGTTGTTGATTCTTTTGGTTCGAAATTGAATTTTCTTAGGATCTTTGATCATTTTTATTTATTTGTTTATTTATTTTACAAAAATCTATTGCTGGCATTTTTTTTTTTTTTTTTAAATTGCAAAAATGTATTGCTGGCATTTTTTACTATGAAAATTTGGGTGGTTCACTATTTGCCCATAGCTGGGACCCTAACAGGTACTACCACCCCGGATCTGGGAGCAACAGCAATTAAGAGGTGGTTTCACGCTCCTGAAAACCTCCAATCTCCCAATCCCAATGCTGCTGGATGTAGTTTATCGTCATACCCAGGACGATACTGTCAAGTAAATATCAATAATAAGGATCATTATCCTTTATTATTATTATTATTATTATTATGATGATGATGATGATGATGATGATGATGATGATGATGATGATGATGATGATGAAGGCATGAAAGACATCAGTATAAAACATTGGTCTTTTATTAAAAAACAGTGGGCAATCATGGCTTTCTTTGGTTTCACATCCTAAGTTTTGAGCGAATGCGACAAGTGCTTCTTCTGAAACATAATCTGTATGTTTAGAAAACAACAGCAAAAAATCACTTTTCATATGCAAGTTACTTGGGTGGCCATTGGCACACGTACAGGTTTACGCATGCGCAGAACAATGGTCAAACTTCCCGTTTACTTAAAATATTATGACTAAGCATATTTTTCGTTGAACGCTTTTCGTCATGGGAAAATCCTTTCTCTGTGTTTTATAAATATGCTTTTTACATTTGACATTAATTACAAAAGGAATCTCAACGGCATTTATGCGACATCAACAATACAGAACACTAAAGTTACAAAATGTTTTGTAAACCGAATATAAACAACACGGAAATAAATATAACGTCCCGCTTCAAAATCTAATTGTGAGAAAATAAAACTAATATTCGCTGATTTTTTTTAATACTAGAATTCACTCAATATAAGGGTTGAGATCCACTCAAGATAGAGGGTTATGAGAAATGAGGTGTTTTATATGAATGAAAGAGGAGGTCGTTTATATAACAAACTTTTTTTATACTTTGTTTTCTGGCTTGAGGATTAGGATTAATAATAATATTGAAGATATTTGAAAGCTATCTAGTTAATCTTTCTTTCTTTTTATGTGCCATGTTCTTTCAGGACGTAAGCGATAATGGCTCTCCACCTCCCTCTATCCCTTACAGCTCTCAACAAGTTCCTTCCCTCTGCTTCCTCCCCAAGACCACGTTCTGTCATCCACTTGCTTAAGTCCGCCATGTATGTCACGCGATGTTTTCCATTGTCTCTCTTTCCCTCTATTCAACCCGTGAGTATCAGATTCTCCAAGCCCTCCTTCATCATTGCGTGTCCCAGAAACTTCAGCTGTCTCTTCTTGATGTTAAGAATAAGCCTCCTCGTTGTCTGCATCCTGTCTAAGACATCATCGTTGCTCACACGTTCGGTCCATCATATCCTCAGCATCCTTCTGCAGAACTACATCTCCGTCGCCTCGAGGTTCTTACCGAGTTTAAGTTACGGGATAGTTCGTTGCGTTCACGTCTGCAAAAATGCTATTCGGAAAAAATATGCACCCATCTCTTCTCCCTTCATCTTTGTGTTAAATAGCAGGAAAAACTTGTAAGAGATTCTGTCGTACTGTTTTTTATTTTTATTTTTTATTTTTTGTTGTTTTTTATCCGAATTCCAAACAATAATAAAATAAATGTAATGGATTCCAGTCGAATCTATTACATTTACTTACGTGCTAATACCCTTGGGAAAGGTATGAATCCTCTTCTTTTCAGGACAGACCGGATACTATAGCCTTGGATGGCAACTGGTCTACCGAAGAAAGAAATGGCAACATACTGTCGGAAAAATTCTGCCTCGAAAAATACATGATCGTCTAAGCTTGTATCACGCATAACTGACTGAATAAAATAAAAATAAAGAAAAGATGGCCATGCCTGTTAAATAAGTTATTTGTATTTACAAACATATGTAGATGAATACAAATAGTCAATCAAAATTAAAACTAATATTTACTCGAGTGGTTAATTGGTACACAGAATTTTTTTTAGTTTAGAAAATACTTTTATCATTAGTAAAGATTCCCTGACACTCTTTATTTTTGTTGGAGATGTTTCATTTGAAGTCGCCGACTGAGCAAGCCTGGTGTTGTTGTTGTTGTTGTTGTTAATGATTCGTTTGAAGTCGCCGAAACATTTTTTCAGCACTTGCTGGGGGAGGAGGATAAATTAAAACTATGTTGCTACGTTTTCTCTTCGACTTGGCGACCATCATTTTCCTGTTTTTTGAAAGTCGAAATCTGCGGCTTTTTTTTTTTAACATTATTTACATTGTTCAAACTGTTGTCCTCATCTTTATTGTCATGTTCACGACGTTTCGCCGTTGTACGGCCTTCTTCAGGTTCTTGAATATGACAATAAAGATGAGGACAACAGTCTGAACAATGTAAATAGTATATTTTATTATAATACCTCATCTGAGAAACTGTGGATTTTTATAAGAATTTTTTCCCGAATGTAGGCTCAAGAAAGATGGGGTTTTAGTTTTCTCTGATTGGTCAAATATTTCACATGATGATGTATATTCTTAACCAATAGACGTTTGATTTAAACGATGTGCATTGTATGATGGGGTCTTTTGTTATATTTGTAACATTGTCTTTTATTTGGTACAAAATAAAGTTTGGGAGCGTTTTAATATGGTATATATGTGGGTATTTAATTGTGTTGGGTTTATTTCGTATTGATTGAGCTTTCTAGCGTTGGGTGGCGGATAGTCTAATAGGAAAAAAAATCTCTAAATTCCAAACGGTAAAAGCAACGGAAAATAATTCCACTATAGCGGCTTGGATTCAGGAATCAGAGAGCCGAGTTCGAATTCCAGTCGAATCCATTACATTCACTTACGTGCTAATACCCTTGGAAAAGGTATGAATCTTCTTCTCCCCATCCCCAGGTATGGATAAATAGCAGGACAGACCGGATTCTATAGTCTTAGATGTCAACTGGTCTACCGCAGAAAGAAATGGCAACCTACTACGGGAAAAATCTGCCTCGTCAGTGATGTATCGAAAGCTACATGATCGCCTAAGCGTGTATCACGCATGGCATATAACTGACTAACCGATCTTTCCTAAGAATACATGACAATTCACAGATAATACGAAATGGAGTCTGTTGAGAGCCATGACCGCCCATGTCGAGAAGAGACATAAACTTTAAAAAATTCAAGGCTAATGAAATTCGTTATCACAAATTCAAACATTAACATTTTTTATTATTTCGGGATATTGCATCATCCACTTTTAGTTAATGTAAAGAAAATGCAATTATAAGCAATCTTAAATCATCCTCATATAGGGATGTTCATGAAAGTTGTGTGTAATTTTATCTAAAAAATAAAGAAAATATCCGTTAAAATTAGGCAAGTAAATTGTCATTTTTTGACATTCCCATATAGTTGTAATATTACGCGGAGGTGGTTACTCAGAGTGTGATATCCCAGTCTAAATGGGTTATAGCCAAGGCGATCCTTAACTCAGGCCTATACAGCGCGTGTAGCTCTTCGGTCACTGAGGGCTAACTGTCAATACGCGAAAGTTCGTTACTGAAATTGAATTAGGAATTTAAGTTTTTTTGTTTTCTTTCTTTAAAGAAATTTTTGTTTTTAAATTTGGATTAAGTTAATGTTGTAACCTAGGGAAGGTTACTGAATAGAATAATCAAACGAAGGTTGGTAATACTATGCTGGTTAATCTCTCTGCTTCGAAACTCAATGATGGAACAGATTACCCAAATCCCATTAAGTGACAAATTGTTTCCCAGTGTTTAATAGTTTTTTTGTAATCAAATTGTAGCTGACATTAAAACGCACCCATTATTAAATGAGGATGATACTGCAGAAACAGTTAATTTCATCGAAAATGTCCAAATTTTGGAAAATTGCTTATGTCAAAAAATATACGTTGAGTTTTTAATCGTTTCACTTTTAATCGTTTGTGTATTTGGTTAATTTTATGGTCGAGTAGATTATTTTTGTTCTTTCTTTGTGCATTTGCATTTATAGCAATGAGTTAATAATTGTAAAATGCTTCCTAATATTATATATAGTTGTTAATTAACTCATTACTAGAGATTAGTAACAAGTTCCTTGCTGAAAATGTTCTCAGTAATTGTTATTTAGTTGTAATTTACGCTTTCATATGTCCGCCCCTAGTAGCGGACTCCAGTCGCATGGTTGACAGGCCTGGTATAAGGCTCGCGTTGGTTGTAGTCAAATGTCAGTTCACAAAGCTCTGGTTGATGGCTCTTATTCTGACTGAAAGAAAAGTGGATGTCCCAAAGAAATAAATGATCGTATTTTCAAATCGAACGTTTAACGCTCTCCGATAATTTCAGGCAAAAAAAATTCCAGCTGCCCTACTTTTCATAAGTAAAGATAGGAGTCGCAGAACTATTTCTCGCAGATTGGGCAATGAATTTCAAGATCCTGAAAACCTATTTCCGAAAACCAAAATTGACTGTGGAAACGAAAAATAAAATATTCGTCAAAAAAGGCTCGATCCTTCGTCAGAGAAACAATGGGGAAAGAGTATTTTTTTCTCTGATGATTCCACAATACATGAGTGAAGGCCTCTAGGAAAGGGACTAGATAAAAAAAATATACGATACAAATAATAAAACCCCTTCCTAGTTGGAGTAGTTAGTTTCTATTTCTTGGATACTAGAACAACCATGGATGGTCAAAAGTATCTGGAACTGTGGCAAGATAAACTAGAGATCCATATGTACATACATGGTTGTAGTACTTTTACCCATGATGCTGCAGTATGTCAGAAAGCAAAGAAAGTTTAAGAATGTCTTCAGATGCTCAAAGTTTACGGCCATATCACGTTGAAACACCGGATCCCGTACGATCACGAAAGGTATATTATCAAGTTAGATGTCAATATGTGTATATCCGGATTTGTATATATATTTACCCTACAGTCACTGTGTTGCTGTACTGCTCTATCCCTCAATAATAATAATAATAATAATAATAATAATAATAATAATAATAATAATAATATCGAATATTAAAACAACTATCAATGTATACTGCAAACAAAGAAAAGAATTGCAAAAATTTGACATGGTTACGCAGAGGACATTTGAAGAAAGAAATCCCTGTTGTGGATCAGAAAAATTCTATGTATGAACTATATGAAAATCGTGATGATCAGGATGTTAGATAATAGAAGAATCAGTTGTCACATCGAGGTGGGGGGCGTAACCCATAAGGGTCGAAGGGACACTACATATGCTGCAGCCATAGCAACAGTGGGAAAGATAGTCTAATGGAGCTGGTTTTGAATTCAGCTTTTCTTTTCTCAGACTGATTACCACTTCAAGGCAAGAGAGCCTAGTTAGTCCTACTTTTTAACCCATAGCCCTCTGGGTTGGATGTACACCTTTCACAAGGGTAATCGTGCGAGAGTGAGCGTAACGAATTCACCTGGTATTCGAACTCTGCTCGTCGGTTTCTTTTTACGTGTTGCTCACTCACACAATAAGAAACATCATCATTAGTCCTTGGACCGCTTCAATCGCCGGTGGTACCTGATGGCAGAAGAAGCAAACAATCTCCTCCAGGCTGATCTGTCGATCCGGCAAGTTGTTGCTTTTATTCTTCTTCCTCGTGATCAGATTGCTTGGCGGCACTCATCTCCACACCTCCAGGGAATATAGGTCACCCTCGGTCCATACCCCAACTGACCAATTCAGAGTTGTTCTTCTGTTAGACCGGTTGCCACCCAAGGTTATAGGAGTCTTTTGACAAAAGAAAAGAAAAATTCGAAGATTCGTATTTTTCGCAAGAACTCGACTGGAATTTGAATTCGTCTCTCCGATTCTTCAACTTTACTCCACCGTGCAAGAAGAAGCTGCAGCAAATTAGATTAGAATGTGTGCATAAATAGCCATGATGGCATCTCGACGTGGTGTAATAATAGTTAGCAATGTTGTCTTGCTAGAACAATTACGACTGGTAAATTGAGTTCGATCCTCACTGCCTGTCCCATACTTTCGGCCTTGTGCCACTTCTAAGCTACGCTTAGAAAATCGCCATAAATAGCCATGACTGTTAATACTGTAAATGACTGGGACTGAACCAGTTAGCGGCAGACAGAAGATGTATAGAAAAAGACAAAATATCTTGAGTTTTTGAAATTCCAACGAACGGATCAACAAACAAACCAGCCCAGGCCAGAGGAATTTGTCCGATATCTGATGTCGCTGTTTAAGCAAACCACAGAATACAACTGAAAGAAAGAGAAAAAGTGGAGAAAAATTTTTTTTCTTCCTTGCCGGAGTATATATTGAACAAAATAGTGTAGTTTAAAGTATAGGATTGTATCCAGCATTGTTGGCGCGCTTGGAATAATCCCCAAGATTCCATGGAAAAGTAACATTAGCTTAATCACAGAGGAAAGTAATGTTTTAGTGAAATTAACTTTCAGTTGATCAGCATTTAAATCAGTACTCAATTAGTTTAAATGTAATAATAATAATAATGATAATAAAAATAATAATAATAATAATAATAATAATAATGACACAGTTTAGCGCTTACTGTAGAGCAAATACTAACAAGCTCGTCTTTCAGAATATATTTGTGCAGTGATTTCGCGTCTGACCATATACACCGTATTTGTAACCTTTTGTCAGGCTTCTTCCAGGATGTGAGCGATCATGACACTCCACAACTTCCTCTGCTTTTTTAAAAAAGCTCTAAACAATATTTGGTCACTTACCATGCCTATTCTGCCATCCATTTGCACAAATCCGTTGGATAGGTTTCCTTGTACCCCTTTTTTTCCTTTAATATGACCTGTGAGTGTCAAATTCTCCAAGCCCTTTTCCTCGACATATGTTGCAGAAATTTCAACTTTTTCTCTTTGTTTCCATTTTCTTAAAACTTCCTCTTTGATCACATGTTCCAACCATGATATTCTCAGCATCCGTCCGTTGCTTCAAGTCTCATCTTCATCGGTGAGTAAATTGTTCAGCCATACACGAGGATTGTGTCAAACTGTTGTTGACTACCTACTGTTAATAATAATATTGTTATGTTGTTTTGTGTGACCTATTAGTGGTGAGTTCAATCCTGGGCTGGACAGTGCAGAGATTGAGTCCGTGGAAATAGGGCAAACAATAACTGAACTAGATAAGATTCCCCTACTCATAGCCAGCGGAATGAGAGCAATCTACCCCCATAGATTAAATAAAGAGTACAGTTCACACTCCTCTCTAGTATTTTGAACAGGAGTACAGGTTTATCCCTTGATTTCTGTTCCTTCTAATGTCTACCTAAAATTTATACTTCTAACAACTGAGTCTGAACGCTGACATTTTATACATATTTTTTTTATTTATTTTACTTCTCTCCCAATAAAAGTAGATAAGTTCACATATCGTCCGGTTCAGATTCCTCCCTGGTTTTTTGAACAGGAGTACAGGTTCATCCCTTGATTTCTGTTCCTTCTAATGTCTACCTCAAATTTATACTTCTAACATCTCCACCTGTACTCTGAAATTTTATACTTATTTTTTTTTATTTATTTTACTTCTCTCACAATAAAAGTAGATAAGTTCACATATCGTCCGGTTCACACTCCTCCCCAGTCATTTGAACATAAGTAATTTATACCTTTATTTTTTGTTTTGGGTTGGGTTTCCGGTTTCTTCTTAAGTTTGTTCTTTCGCTTATATTGTTTCAATCATAACAGTCATGACCTCTGCAAGTCATTAGCCGTTGTCTTTCTAGCATAGCCACAATGAACTTCACATCTTGCTCTTACTTATGCTTATACAACACCACACAGTAAACCTCTACTTTGACTGGCTCTTGGGCCTTGTAATGGATGAGCATTAATAAAAAACAAAGAAAAGATAATCTTAATAAAGAACAATATCTAAGTCGAGTGCTCACAATATCTGGAACTACTGTTTTTCATTTGACATTCTTTCAATAAAATATCAAGCCTCTTCCTAACGCTTGTCTCGTTAGCACAAATTCTCTGTAGAGAAAGAAAGCACATAAAACAGGTGCGCGACACTAAAGAATTCCATAGTTTTTGTTGCAGGATTCAACACTTTGGATATGAGTGTGTGTACGATGTATAGTAAATATTTATTGATTCCTTGAACATTTGTCCCGCAAACAATATTGGCGGACTCATGTGAGTCCAGGTAAAAATCAAGTAACACAAAACATGCAATTTATAACAAACTACAATTAATGCATGTTAAAACTAGCTATAAGAATGTGCTTCTTTGACTGTGTGTGTGAAACAAGCGTGGGCGATACACATGTGCGTGTGTGAGAGAGTTCAAAATTCAACAGAGGACCAAGGAAGCGAACGTGCCCCGTCGGCAGCGTTCTTTATCTTCGTTCGACTATATCTGGAAGCCAGAAGAAAAGAGAACGAGAATATGTTTGCTTTTATATATTTAAAGAGCGACTCCTAACGGCAGCTTTCGGCGAAGCCAAGCGGGGTGACTCACACTTCCTTCGACACTGAGTCGAATTTAAATTGCGATAGTAGATGTTGCCAAAAAGGCAGCCTTGTTTAAAAAAATATATATATAAAAAAAAAGTTTGTTAACTTTAAGTAGAAAAAAAAACGCATAGGGCGGACAAGACCAATTAATCGAATAATAAAATAATTGAATTGGGGGAAATTTCAAAGAACGACCCCAGTGACCAAAGATAAGCAAATCAGGGTATATTTCGCGTCTATACTGAGTGACCTATAAAATTTACTTTACACACACACACACGCACACACACACACACACACACACACATATATATATATCACACACACACATATATATATATATATATCACACACACACACACACATATATATATCACACACACACACACACACACATATATATATATATATATATATGCGTGTGTGTGTGTGTGATATATATATATATATATATGTGTGTGTGTGTGTGTGATATATATATGTGTGTGTGTGCGTGAGTAACATTTCAGATTGGGTTTATCTGTAAAACGACAATATGAATAAAGACAAAAGGAAAACCTATTTTCGCCGTCGTGTTACGTCCCCTGCAGGACTTTATCAAGGCAAATACAGGAATTTTATTTTGTAACATGTATTTATATACACGATCAAAAATGTTATTATTTCTTCAAAAGTTTTAAATTTAAGAACGTTCATAAATGTTCATTAGATCAATGGATATGGAAGACGCCAAATGATACAATTCAATGTCAAATAAATGAATGTGAGTAAATGATGTTCTTGATAGTTGTTAATGCAAATTAGAATTTAAGTTTATTTTGTTTGACATTAATTTATGTGTTATATATTTTACATAACATAAAGTCATGAATTTAACCGTTTTGTTGGAATTTTAATATTTTTATAGTAATGTTTGTTGGCTTGGAAAGGTAGTAATTCTTTCAGGTATGGAGTTTATATATATATATATATATATATATATATATATATATATATATATATATGTATGTATTTAGCATGAAATAGACTGTCGCCTCTGTTGACTTCAACGTTCTCTTTAATATTTACATACGCTCTGTTCTTGATATTGAGCACTAACCCATAAATATAGCATAACTTAAAACTATGTTTTATCATATATATATACATAGATAACAACTGTGATAAATGACTCATTTGTCATATGTGCCTGACTTGGGAAACCATTTAACTTTAAGTTGCACTACAAACGTAGGTATATGCGGTTTTATTATAATAATATATACTCCATAGCTCTGTTTAATTACATTGAACACCGTTTTGTTTGCACCATAAATTTAATTAAATAAACATTTATTTGCATATTTGCGTATGTACGCATATACTGTTGTTAATATCTCGTTGTTTAGTTTATATTCACACTTACATCTATCTATCTATCTATCTCCTTATGTATATATATATATATATATATATATATATATATATATATGTGTGTGTGTGTGTCTGTGTCTCTGTGTGTGTGTCTCTGTGTGTATGCGTATGTGTGTGTTGAGAATAAGATAAGTGTGCGAGATATGAACAGATTAAAATAAATAAGTAAATACCAAAATGAGCGCACGAGCGTAAGTGTGTGTGTGTGTGTGCGTGCGCGTAAGTGTGTGTGTGTGTATGTGTGAGTGTGTGTGTGTGCGTGTGTGTGTGTGTGTAAATATCAATTCACGTTCGATATATATGTATTTCTAGACGCATATAAGCGCGTGTGTTTTTTTGTGTTTTTTTGCAGGTACTATTTTGTGACGGAGTGCTTCTGGATTTCAGGCTGCATATAACAACGCACATACGCTGTATCCAAGCATTGGTAAGGATAATATCCATTCATTTGCCTACAGGGAAACATTTGACATTCATTGACCAAGCAACCAGTGTTACTTTCAGCTGAAATTCATAAAATCCTTCTCTTAAAACCTTTTTCTGGAAAATCAGTCAGTTCAGTCAGTTATATGTCATGCGTGATACATGCTTAGGTGATCATGTATCTTTTGATACATGACTGACGAGGCAGATTTTTTCCTGCGGTTGGTTGCCATTTCTTTCTGCGTTAGACCATTTGCCATCTAAGGCTATAAAACTCGGTCTGTCCTGCTATTTACTCATATCTGAGCCGAGAAGAAAAGGATTCATATCTTTCCCAAGTGTCAGTCATGTGCCCTGTGTGATACAGGCTTAGGCGATCATGTATCTTTCGATACATGACTGAGGAGGCAGATTTTTTCCCTGCAGTAGGTTGCCATTTCTTTCTGCGGTAGACCATTTGACATCCAAGGCTATAGGGGGAAGAAGAAGAGGATTCATACCTTTCCCAAGAGTATTACCACGTAAGTGAATGTAAAGGATTCGACTGAAATTCGAACTCGGCTCTACGATTCCTCAATCCGAACCGCTATCCATTACGCCACGGTTTCTCAAATCCAGTAGATGTTGTCGCTGTTTCCAGTATTGATGGGATGTTCCTTCCTAACCTTTTATTTGAAGTAGTGTGGAAACATCGACATTTTGATTATGCCATCAGTTTCTCTTTGAGTTCCATGTGCTAACCATTTTAGTAGTTGCTTCTATTGGTAGTCCTCAAGCAATGTGATTCCTGTTATTTGGTAAAGTTCTTTGTTGGTGAGTCTGCAGCACCAGTCCACAATGTTATTTGCCAAGACCGTCAGGCTTCCCTACGCTCAAAGCAATTTTTAACCATTGATCTTAGAAAGCGGTTGTATACAGCTGACACTTTAGCTATTTCTGAACGGGTTTTGAGTCATGCATGACATCCGTATAAAAGTCTCGATATGGCGGGGTTATTTTAGAACATGACTCGAGTTTTCAGGTTAATGTTTTGGTTTTGTAACTATCTTCGGCAATCTACGGCGCGCAAGCCACACGTGGCACGCCAAGCAATTTCCAATGGCACCCAGCCGCAAAGGACATCACGAAGTCCGAACCAATAACTACTACAACGCAAAGAAGATATTTAGCTGTTTCAATTTTAATATATACTAAAGTATATATATATATATATATATATATATATATATATATATATATATATATATATATATATATTACTATATAAAATATATTATAGAACAGGTATATTGACCTTGACTTGTATGAAAATGCGTATATTGTTGGCAAAGTGAATGATTTTAAAACCCTAAGTCGGCACATAGCAAAAGATTGCCGTCACCTCAAATAAAGATTTCAGTTTGAAATTCCTATCACCTGCAAAAAACTAATGTGTACATCGGTAACCATAAAAAAAATCAACTGGTCTACCGCAGAAAGAAATGGCAACCTACTGTAGGAAAAATATCTGCCTTGTTAGTCATGTATCGAAAGATACATGATCGCCTAAGCGTGTATCACGCATGGCACATGACTGACTGAAAGTATATATACTATATATTAATATATAAAATATATTGTAGAACAGGTATATTGACCTTGACTTTTATTAAAATACATATGCTGTTGGCACACTGAATGATTTTAAAACCCTACGTTAGCACATTGTCAGCAAAAGGTTGTCGGACACTGTACTATACAACATACGGCGAGGTGTATGAAATGTTTATTACAGAGCAACCTCCGTCCTCGAACGTCTCACATGTCGAACAAATCGGTTTTCTAAGAGAGAATTCGCGATGAAAATGCATCGGTTATCCAACAAAATTTCAGTTCTCGAACAACATATGCCGAACCGAGTTAACTCGAACGGAATAATTTCTGAGTCGACTGCCGTGTTATATACATTCGTCTGTTGTGGTGTGCTTTTCTTTTCCAATTTTATTGTACTGTGACTTTTTTTCTACATTGATTCCTATTGGAAAAATAGTTTCGGTTTACGAACATTTTGGATTACGAACGGTCTTCAGTAACGGATTAAGTTCGTGAACCGATGTTCCACCGTATTTACTAATTCCAGATCCTGAATTTTTTATGATGAATTCAAGGTATCGTCCGGTTCACACTTCTCCCCGATCTTTCGAACGTGAGTAGAGGTTTACCCTTGCTTCCTGTTTAGGATAGGGTTTCCAGTTCCTTTTGAAGTTTGCTTCAGCTCTGTATTCCTAACGTGTATCTTTTCTTACGCCAATCTTACGCAAATCCATACGGCAACTCTCTACTTTGTATGGCTCTTGGGCCTTGTATTGGGTGAAAATTAGTAAAAAAAAATGTGTCATCACTGCTTTCAACCCAATTCCAGATCATAGTTTTTGTTTTGAAACGGTTTACATTGAGTCACATTTTTTGGAACACTTGATAGGGGATGTTGATTTTCTACCTATGTCATCAGCATAACCCGCTCAACATTAGTACATTAGCCAAAGGAGGGAATGCAAGATCGTTGTTTTCTCTTGCTACATTCGTTTGGAGTGTAGTATAAACTAATTGAAATATCTATTGCTATATTTCATAAACATTTGTTATAAATTTATTGAACCTCTATTTTAAAAAGGAATTGGCAAAGATCACTAATTTTCTTAATAGGTGATGTAATGGAATAGCCAGTCACCCCCATGAATGATTACACTATAGGTAGTAAGTACTTATAAAGTCAATTGTCTACGAGAGACTTAGGGAAGAGTGAAAGTGAAGACGCAAGCACGTCCGACCTTTCAATCAGTGGCACTCACTACTAGATTTACCTGTGTGTATATCTGTACCGTATTTCATATTCTACTGATTGTGTACAATAAACGTTTCTTCTAGTAGCCACCTGGTGTTAAGTATTTATTCCCTTAGCACGGAATATAACAATAGGAAATCTAAATACTTTGGTATTTTGGCCGCTTATGTTGATGCCAATGAAAAAGTAAGTCATTTGTTAATCAGGATGCGTAAATTATCAGCGCAGAAAGTGGAATCAGAAGGCCAAGTTTAAATTCTGTTATACTGTCTCTTTTCATTGTTTTCAGCTTTTGGATCAAATAATCGATTGAGTTTTCTAGCCTTGGCTGATAGACAGTCTAGGAAGAGAACTTTGAATTCAAAACCGTGAAGAATCCAACAAGAAACTACCCCACTATCTTACTCAAGAAAATATAATGAAAAAAAAAAAAAAAAAAAACAACAAAAAAGACGAATTAACATTTTTACCTCAGCTAATACACAGATTTTTACTCCAAAATTTTGAACATATTTGAAGTGATTTTTTTTTGTTTTATCAAAACGTACTTTGTAACATATTTTCATTTTTATATCTAATACATATACAACAAAACAGTATATTTAATCATACTTATTATAAAACCCAGGTTGTGTGTGTGTGTGTGTCTGTACGTTTATATATTGGATGGGATTTCCTACATTTTTCAACCGATTTCAACAAAACTTCACAGGACTACGTAAAATTACCTTGCAGTGGTTCTGACAGCGCCAAAAATTGGAAAAACACAATTGTTTTTGCACGAAATCAATTTGAAAACACGATTAAGAGGCATCGCGAGAATGAAAGGGGGACAACTCATATCGAGTTATACTTATTATAAAACCCAGGTTGTTTGTGTGTGTGTGTTCGTTTATATATGGGATCGGATTTCCTACATTTTTCGACCGATTTCAACAAAACTTCACTTTTTTTTTGGCAGGTAGTGTTTCTTATTTTCTTGCACACTTTTTTTATTTATTTTTACATTCAGAATGCTTTAAAAATTCCATTTACAAGACAATTGTTTATAATAAAATTCTATTCAATCGGTAGACTCATAACGATTGAAAACAATTTTTTTGTTTGAGTTTGGGTTTGACCAATTCAAAAAAAAAAAAAAAAAAAGAAAACAAATAAAAAAAACTAATTAAGACATGCGTGTCCGTCAACCGTAAACAATAATCTTTGTCAATTTTATTTTTCAGTCTTTATGATGGTCGATACTTGATCTATCTCTTACTGTTACATCCGCGGGCAACGCCGGGCTCTAGTTTTTATTAAACTCTTAATAGCAATTGATCTGTGAACTGAGTACAAAGTATATTTTGGCTTGCATCTTTTCTCTCTCCTTTTTCGTTTCTTCATTTTCTGACTTTTTTTCTCTTCTTGCTTACGGCCATGTTACCTTTAGTCACCAGTCCTCGTTGGATCAACAAAGTTAAGTAACGTCGAGCCTAGTCAATAGCTAGATGGGTGACCGCTTGGAAATGCCAGGTGTTGTAAACTTGAATGTGTGGTCGGTATAATGGATAATGGCTCGGTTTGAAAATCGGAGAGTCGTGTTTCAATTCCAGTCGAGTTCATTATATTCACTTTCGTGAAAATAACCTTGAATACGAATACACAACTTATTCTCTCAGCTTTGCTTTCATTATTAACTCAAAAAAAAATCTTCAAATATAAAAATAGTTTCTGGCTTGCTAAGGTGATAAGCCACAAAAAACAAATCATTTGCTCTTCTTCTTCTTCTACTACTACTACTACCTATTCTTCTTCTCATTATTATTATTATTTTTATTATTCTCCTACTTCTTCCTCTTCGTCTTCTTTTTTCGTATTGTTCTTGTTCTTCTTCTACGAGTATATTTCTTCTTCCACTCTTTCTTCTTCTTCTTCTTCTTATTATTATTCTCTTTTTGCTTCTTCTTCTTCGTCTTCTGCTTCTTCTTCCTATTGTTGTTGTTGTTGTTCTTCTTCTTCTTTATATTCTTATTATTATTATTCTGCCTCTTCTTCTTCGTCTTCTTTTTCCTATTGTTGCTGTTGTTCTTCTACGAGTATATTTCTTCTTCCTCTCTTTCTTCTTCTTTTTCTTCTTCTTCTACTACTACTACCTCTTATTATTATTATTATTATTATTCTCCTTCTTCTTATTGTTGTTGTTGCTCTTCTTCTTCTTTTTATTATTATTATTATTATTATTATTATTATTATTATTATTATTATTCTAGCCGCTCCAAATGGACTTTGATTTTCAATTGAAAGTTAAAGATGCAACGTGACTCAATCGAGATCCTCTTTATACTGAAAAAACCTCCTAAGACATCTAACGCGAAAAATCAGTCATATCTCGGATCAATACTAAGGTGTCAGGAGCATTGTTGAAGTGCCCAGTTAAGAAGCACTTAGGCGAAATTTTATATTACATTGAAATACGGATAGCTACTCTCTCTCTCTCCCTCCCTCCTCTTTCTCCTTCTCTCTCTCTCTCTCTATATATATATATATATATATATATATATATATATATATATGTATGTATGCTTCCACATCTCTCTATATTTATCAAGTTTTCTTCTACTCTAAAAATACTTTGACATGAGCACGCACATGTATGCGTAACAGAGTTAACTGTTTAGTTTTATTTCATTTTACATTTATTATTTGAGATATTTCAATTCTTAAAATCAACTTTCAGGTTGATACTGGATTTTTGAAGCGGTTCTGTATCAAATTTTTCCTGACACACTCACTTTTATCAGTCACTGCTCTTTTTAATATGTGCACTTACACCCAGTCATATTTATATACACACTCACAAAGACATACACATACGCATTTATATTTATATATACGCTCGTACACACACGCAGGCTCAATAAAATAGATATATAGATTGCTAGTTAAGAGAGAGGCACACAGTTGAAGAGGTGACACAAGTGACTACTGATCTTCCACTTTCTTGCTTTGCTGCCGCCTATAATCTTCAAAAATTTAAATATAACGATCTGCTGTCTTTCCCGATCCTGTTCTTGTATTAACCTTTCTTCTTACTAAAGTCCTCTCATTCTCTTTCACTCCTAGTAACCCCTTTACGTCTTAGTGGCATTATCCCCTTGAGTGGGGCGAAAAAAAGAAAGAAAAAAAGTACAGGTTTTCGCTGAACTGGAGCATGATGAAGATATGACTGTTAAATAATCAGCGTGGTACGACTCGAAAAATACTAACAATATTCAAATCAAACTTCCTCTACCTCGAATGGCGCTTGAGCCTAGTACAAAATAAACCAGTGGTGTTCTTACTTTGGGGCATGAGGCGGTCGTGAATTTGCTTTTGGCAACAGTGCTTGACGCTTATTGACACAAAATGAAATCAGCGGGTTGTGTTCAAGTTTCGGTCTAGTCTGTAGCGCGCTAATGTTTACGACCTTTTCTCCTTTCAGTTATAGGATAAATAGCAGAATAGCCTCGGCTCTTTAGCTTTGGATGGTAGAAAGGCCCTAACGGAAGAGAAGGCAGCGGAAACATACTCCTATGAATATATCTCCCAAATTCATGGCAATTTATAGATAATAAAGAAAAAGAATTTGTGGAGCGCCTTGATCAATTACGAAAGGGAAAGGGCTTAATCTTCTTTCAAGACGACATTAGGCCACATATTTCTTTGGTGACCAGGTAGTAACAGTTTTCGTCCAAATTTCCATTTCATCAGCCGTACTCATCGGATATTGTATTATCAATTTACCATTTATTCCGATCTATGCAGAATTCCCCTAAAGAAAAAAAAAAGTTTTCTTCAAAGAGGCGCCGTTCTTTGGTCAGAATTCCTGGGTAAGTAGAACCATGAAAGTGTCGGAAAGTTAGCAGAAGATAGTGGGTCAAAACGATGGTGTAAAATATTTTTTAATGACTTCAGGACATATACGATCTTGGCTCTCCCCATTACCCTCTTTCTTTATTAATTTTGAATTGTCATAGCCTCTTGGTAAAGATGGTGTAGTGATTTCTCGCTGCCTTTTTTTTTTTTTTTTTTACCGTGTTGAATCCAAAGTCCTCCTTTTAAACTCGCTTCCATCCATTGCTAGAAGGTGTATTCTACATTATTTACATTATTCGGACTATTGTCCTCATCTTTGTCGCCATATTTATCACAACGTTTCGGCCGTTGTACGCTCCGGCCTTCTTCAGGTGGTTGGAATTTTGAACTGAGCCCTTTATTTCGCTCACTGGAGTAGACTGTTCTAGTTCCACGTGCCATGTTTGATGGATGTCAGTTATTAGTTATCTCCTGCTAATTTCCCTCTGAAAGTTCTCCGCTGCCTTATTGGACTCACACTCTTTGGGTCCTGCCACTGGATCTAACCAACGCCTTTATCCACTGTGCCATGTGTCCTTGAGGACAATAATGTAAATAGTCCGAATAATGTAAATAATGTACATAATGCCTCATCTCAGAAATATAGACAGACTCTGAAGGTGTATTCTGTTATTTAATCCATAGCCGGGGAGAAGAAGATGCGAATACATGCCTTTCTAAAGATTATTAGTGTAAAAGCTATAGACTAGGCCGGAATTCGTACTTGGCTCGTCGATTCCACTTCTGATCCTTTTTTCCCCAACTGTACAGACCCCACCGGTGTTAATTAAAGTTGAACATTTCGATTAATGCTGGAAATTTCGATTAATGTTGAAAATTTCAATTAATATTAAAAATTTAAATAAAAAAAGGTGTTTTAATTCATTTTTTTTACTTGAAGAAAATCAATAAACTTTTTTTTTGGTCTTGTCGGATACCCGTGTAAAACTTCCATGTCTTTAATTAAGCACATGTACAAATAGAAATGAGTATGTGTATACAGATAGAGATGTGTATTCAGTTAGGGATATGTGTTCAGGCAGATATGTATTCAGTTAGAGATATGTGTTCAGGCAGATGTGTATTCAGTTAGAGATATGTGTTTAGGCAAATGTGTATTCAGTTAGAGATATGTGTTCAGGCAGATGTGTATTCAGTTAGAGATATGTGTTCAGGCAGATGTGTATTCAGTTAGAGATATGTGTTCAGGCAGAGATGTGTATTCAGTTAGAGATATGTGTTTAGGCAGATGTGTATTCAGTTAGAGATATGTGTTTAGGCAGATGTGTATTCAGTTAGAGATATGTGTTCAGGCAGATGTGTATTTAGTTAGAGATATGTGTTCAGGCAGAGATGTGTATTCAGTTAGAGATATGTGTTCAGGCAGAGATGTGTATTCAGTTAGAGATATGTGTTCAGGCAGATGTGTATTCAGTTAGAGATATGTGTTCAGGCAGATGTGTATTTAGTTAGAGATATGTGTTCAGGCAGAGATGTGTATTCAGTTAGAGATATGTGTTCAGGCAGAGATGTGTATTCAGTTAGAGATATGTGTTCAGGCAGAGATGTGTATTCAGTTAGAGATATGTGTTCAGGCAGATGTGTATTCAGTTAGAGATATGTGTTCAGGCAGATGTGTATTCAGTTAGAGATATGTGTTCAGGCAGATGTGTATTCAGTTAGAGATATGTGTTCAGGCAGAGATGTGTATTCAGTTAGAGATATGTGTTCAGGCAGATGTGTATTCAGTTAGAGATATGTGTTCAGGCAGATGTGTATTCAGTTAGAGATATGTGTTCAGGCAGATGTGTATTCAGTTAGAGATATGTGTTCAGGCAGATGTGTATTCAGTTAGGGATATGTGTTCAGGCAGATGTGTATTTAGTTAGAGATATGTGTTTAGGCAGATGTGTATTCAGTTAGAGATATGTGTTCAGGCAGATGTGTATTCAGTTAGAGATATGTGTTTAGGCAGAGATGTGTATAAAAGAAGACATGTTTTTACAAATGCCTTGTATTCCAAGTCAAGTTTTACTTTTCTGGATTGAATTCATAGCTACCGATATAAACGGAAAAGGTTAATAACTTTTGCCATCTTTTTAAAAGTATGTATGTAGTTTTACAAGAAATGGGAATCTTAGCAAAGATTACATGTACGCAAGTGTGTGTGTGTGTATTTGTGTGTGTGTGTGTATTTGTGTGTGTGTGTTTATGGAAGTGTGTGTGTGTATACAAACGAAGAAAGAAAGAAAAAATAACCCGAAACGAAAAATAAATAAATAAATAAATAAATAAAGTAACGACAGAAAGTATTAGGTTGGTGCAAAAATAATGACGTAATAATGTCGTTTTTTGACGTATTTTTTAACGTAAAAAAACGACAT
Source organism: Acanthosepion lycidas (assembly GCA_963932145.1). Taxonomy (NCBI): domain Eukaryota; kingdom Metazoa; phylum Mollusca; class Cephalopoda; order Sepiida; family Sepiidae; genus Acanthosepion; species Acanthosepion lycidas. Next base: position 72,836,766 of record OZ010593.1, on the reverse strand, counting down.
TGTTACGTCATTATTTTTGCACCAACCTAATAGAAATAGGATAGGCTAAAAATGACAGAAAGAAAGAAAGCAAGTAAGAAAGAAAAAAAAAAAGAAAAAGAAAAGAAAATTCAACGTATGAACAAAAAAATGAGGAGAGAGAGAAAAAAAAAATACGAAGTAAAAAGAAAAAAGAAAAGAAAAGAAAAGAAAAGAAAAGAAAAGAAAAGAAAAGAGATGACCAAGCTTAGGAAGAACTGGGAAAAAGCGACGCGTATAAGTGGGTCGAGATTAGGTAGGTAGAGGCAGAAAGGACAGGAGTGTTCGTGGCCTTGCTCTTCAGCTGACTTAACTTGGTAGGCGTGGCTTTCCCACGCTCTCGTTAAAGACACGGCACGCGCAACCCACTTTGCATATCCGGGACGACGACCAATCGGTAGGCTTTAGGGCGGGGTCTCTTCTCTCAGATCGACAGATCAATAACACAAACCTTAGTCACTGTTTTGTCGTCTTTTATAAACAGTAAATATATACACACACGTATATGTAGACACAGCTATACATACTTTCAGATATCGACTAGTAAACATGACCCCCCCCAGTTAGGCACATACATGAATACACACATACACACACGTGCATAACAAAACGTATACAAGCCATTCCGTACAAGCAATAAAAAAAACCAACTGTTGCATTTTTCACGTATCTATGAAGACATTTTTTTAATTTATTTACTGTTTTTTTTTTAGCTTTAAAATAGGTACTGGCATATAGATCGCTGGAAAATGAGCATAGCAGGATAATAACGGCCTTAAACTTGACAAAAACAAAATTCTATCGTCAAAATGTTTATGTTTTTATTAAGAGGAAAAAGCAAAGTAATTTTTAATTATTTTTCAATTTTTTTCTGTCTTTGTTAGAGCATTCTAACTTTTGATTGAAAAACCTCGTTTCTCTTTATCAACGAAAGTCCTAGTAAATAACATGGCGGATTTTTGGTGCACTTTTTTTAATGGCAGTCATTAATTTTGAAAATCTTGCAAAAATAAAAATAATTTACAAATTTTAATGAAACTTTCAGAAACTATTTAAAAATGATGGAAATTATTATAAATATGTTTTTTTTTTTTTTGTTTTTTTTTAAGTCTGGTAAATTTGTTTTTATATTTATTACCCACCCCCCCATAACTAACTTTATGAAAAAACTCTTGAAATTCAAGTTTGTACGTTTTTAGTGATTAATTAGTTAAAAGCACAAGGCTTTGAGGAAAGCAAATAATTTATTTTTTAGTTGACACCATTCTACCTTAAAATCAGCTCTGAATTGTAACATACAAAACTCAATAAAACAAAGATATAATTTAATTTCAAAAGCTTTTAGTTGATTTTACTTGTTTTTATGATTATGTATAATATTGTCTGAAAGTAAAAAACATATTTCGTATTCATTAAAAGATAATGTTAGGAAAAGCGTATAAATGAATGGAATTCCGAGAAAAAAAAAATACTTGCTAGCTTGTAAGTAATTTTAAAGAAAAAAATTTAGATTATTCGTTGTTTGCAAAATACGACCATTTTGCTTGTCGCTGATATACGATGACGCACCTTACGAGTACTATAACCAATTAGGATCGTAGCGGCAGCACGCGTACTGCAGCCATAACAGCAGCATCATGTCTAGCGCAAAAATAAACCTGACGGAGACCATCCCTCAGCTTTTGAATTCAGAGTTTTTATTCTCCACCACAAGCCCGAAGCAGAGAAATTGAATCTAACTTTCACAAGAAAATTAAAATAATGATCGCCATAAGAAGCAAATTCTGTGTAAAAGGAAATTTGTTTATATATATATATATATATATATATATATATATATATATATATATATTTATATATATATATTTATATATATATATATATATATATATATATATATATATATATATATATATATATATATATATATATATATATATATATATATATATATATATATATATATATATATATATATATATATATATATATATATATATATATATATATATATATATATATATATGTTCGCATAAATTCGAGCACAGTACTCAATACATCCGAAAATTAGAAAACTACAATAAAAATTAGAGTGACTTTGTTCTTTTTAATAAAAGCTGTTCTGAATGAATGCTGCCTAATTATTACTCTAAGGAGTCACGACAGAGTAAATGAATGGCGGCTCGGATTGAGGAATCCGAGAGCCCAGTTCGAATCTATTACATTCACTTACGTGCTAATACCTTTCTTCTCCCCACCCCAGCAGGATTGACCGGGTTCTATAGACTTGAATAGCAACTGGTTTGCCGCAGAAAGAAATGACAACCTACTGCGGCAAAAAAACCGCCTCGTCAGTCATGTATCGAAAGATACATGGTCGCTTAAGCGTGTAATACGACACATAACTGACTGAATTATACCTATCCAATACATGCATACATACATACATATCCAGTATATATATATTCAGTATATCCAATATATATATATATATATATATATATATATATATATATATATATATATATATATATATATATATATATATATGTGTGTGTGTGTGTGTGTGCGTGTGTCTGTGTATATAATTAATTATTTATTTAAAAATATGATTCCAACACGCTACATAAGAGTTCTCGAGAACTCTTCTGTAGCGTATTGGAATCATATTTTTAAATAAATAATTAAAATTATATTTATGCTCTACTTTTGTATCGAGCACTATTTTTTAAAAATAATAACAAAAATACTAAAGAACTTTGGATTATTTACCTAACCAGTTCTTTCCTATTTTCTATATATTTTCACATATATATATATATCTCCAATATCCAGTATATCCAATATATATACATATATCCAATATATAATATATATATATATATATATATATATATATATATATATATATATATGTGTGTGTATATATATATATATATATATATATATATATATATATATGTATGTATTATAAATTAATTGATTTAAAATATGGTTTTTCCGTGTATATATATATTGGCACATTGAGTGCTGCCGGTCATAAAACAGTGGTCGGTGTATAACAGAGCTAATAATAAATACTCCTCAACGGTATATGTGTGTGTGTGTGTGTGTCTGTGTTTGTGTGTGTCTGTGCGTGTGTCTCTGTGTAGATGTATATGTTATCTGAAAGTTAATGTTTAAGATGGAATCTTGAAAAAAAAGAGGGAAAGTAAAGCACGGTAAAAACGCAAAAAAACATACGCATGCGCACAGGCACACACCGGCGTACGCACACACACACACGCAGGCAGATACTGAGAGATTATATTGAGAATTATTAACATTTTTCAAGTACACTTCTACTCTACGTCAGTGTGTAAAAAGTCACTGTAAAGTTTCTGCCTTTAAAACCCAATATAACCCAAATTTAATATTTTATACATGTACTCGAGTAATGATTTGAAAGCAAAGAAACAAGTTCAGACATAGATGTAAACTGTTAAACAGGCTGAGATGGATATTAAGTGAGTGCGATTGAGTGTGTGTGTGTGTACGCGATTGTGTTTAAACAACACCGACAGCAGACATAGAAAGTGCGTGAATTTATCAACTTATTCTTTCAATAAAAGGCATTATTAAAACGTAAATCATTCTGACGGAAAGGAAGGCTTGCTTTCACCGTAATTTATTATCTGGACACCATTATCTATCTATCTATCTATCTATCTATCTATCTATCTATCTATCCATCTATCTTAATTTGTTCGTTATCTATCTATCTATCTATCTATCTATCTATCTATCTCAATTTGTTCGTCATCTATCTATCTATCTATCTATCTATCTCAATTTGTTCGTCATCTATCTATCTATCTATCTATCTATCTATCTATCTATCTCAATTTGTTCGTCATCTATCTATCTATCTATCTATCTCAATTTGTTCGTCATCTATCTATCTATCTATCTATCTCAATTTGTTCGTCATCTATCTATCTATCTATCTATCTCAATTTGTTCGTCATCTATCTATCTATCTATCTATCTATCTATCTCAATTTGTTCGTCATCTATCTATCTATCTCAATTTGTTCGTCATCTATCTATCTATCTATCTATCTCAGTTTGTTCGTCATCTATCTATCCATCTATCTATCTATCTATCTCAATTTGTTCGTCATCTATCTATCTATCTATCTATCTATCTCAATTTGTTCGTCATCTATCTATCTATCTATCTATCTCAATTTGTTCGTCATCTATCTATCTATCTATCTATCTATCTCAATATCTATCTATCTATCTATCTATCTATCTATCTCAATTTGTTCGTCATCTATCTATCTATCTATCTCAATTTGTTCGTCATCTATCTATCTATCTATCTATCTATCTATCTATCTATCTATCTATCTATCTCAATTTGTTCGTTATCTATCTATCTATATAGCTATCTGACATCTGAGCAAATTTGTTTATGAAAACGAGTCCTTCATATGAGAAAAGTTTATTTGCATTTAATTATGCCGATTGACGTACAGGACAATCAAAATACTTTAAATTCAAAAAAAAAAAAAAAAAAAAAAACTGAAATAAATCGGACGACGCAGTAATCTTGTAAGAAATTCAATGCAGACACGTTTTCATTTAATTAAAGATCGTAAAATCTTCCCAACAGCTCACAACTGAAAAAAAGCTATACAGAACGAAGTGACTCATTTTGTAAAAATTACCGTGGTTATCGTAAGTTTTAATATCAGAAAAAATTTAAATGAGAGAATAACAAAATCGTCGAAGAAATGGAATAAAAATTTATGTACCTCCAAGAGATCGCTAAAAAAGAGCATAGCATGATGAAAAAGACGCCAAACTTGACGAAAACAAAATTTTATCGTCTAAATTTTTATGTTATTATTAAGAGGAGAGATCAAAGTTTATTTTAATTATTTTTTAAAATTTATCCTTCTTTTTAGTGCATTTTGAAGTTAAGCATTGTTGAGGCCTTTACTTTTGCGAAACACGTGTGGAAGTTAATTTGATTTTTCAATTTCAACTGAGAAGGGTACCTCCAAGTATCAGTATCATCTTATGAAATTTATATGATCTTATTTTTATATTAATCTCAGTTATGACATTTTTCCATGAATGAAATATCAAAATTAATAATAAAATGAATGCAAATACAAATAACACAGTAAAATTTAGTAAATGTACATAAAATTATAGTATTTTATGTACACTTCTGATAAAATTTCATAAGAAAGGTACCTATAAATTAATTAGATACATTTCTTAGGAAATATGCAATTTAATGTCACTCTTAACAGTCTTATTTTAATTTCATTATAATATATTTTCCATAAAGCATCGTAAACGTAAAGGTGAAAGCTAAGTAGAAAAAATAAAAAAATAGAGCGCTGAAAGTTTTCCTTAAAAATAACGAGGTAAATAATTTGTTCACTTAAATCTAAATAATTTCACTTTTCTCCTTCCGTAGAACAAATTATCATCACCAATCCGTCAATACGTAATTCATCACCTATCAAGTGACGGGAAATGATCTGCTTTGTTTTATTTTCAGACTACATCTTTTCGGCGCAGAATCTAAGTTAAGCTTTGTTCAAAATATTTTAAATAAACATTATAATTTATGATTTTCTTAAAATAAGTTTTGCAAAAAGGATGATTGATTTTTAAAAGAATTTCAAACTGAGATTTTTCATTTTTTTTTTCTTACTAAAATGGAAAAAAATGGTTGCCATGATTGATTATCTGTCAATTTTGCTGACTCAAAAAAACAAGATTTTTAATGAAAATTTCGAACGTTCTAGGAAAGATTAAAAAATGTAAAAAAAAATAGCCCCAAAATACTTTGATCTTTCCTCTTAATAATGACATCAACATTTAGACGATAACATTATGTTTTCGTCAAGTTTGGCGTCTTTTTCATCATGCTATGCTCTTTTTTAGCGATCTCATGGAGGTACCTAAAATAAAATTCTTTTTTTCTTTTGTTTTTTGTTATTTGCATTTTTCTATTAATTTTTTAGTTTAGTGTTTTAAAGGGATACGACATTTTCATTTTTACTTCATTTTATTTTTTAAACATCCGAAAAATAGATTCTTAACCTGAACGGGAAGATCGATTAGAAACTGAAATAATAAAAATGTAATATAATTATTTTAAATCCGAAGACTCATAACAATGGACGATGTATTTCTTCTATCTTAATTTCCTAAAGTTTTTTCTAATTTTAAAGTACGAATTTATTAAAATGCGCTTGTAGCAAATTGTAATCAATTTTAGAACCTTACAATTTTTTACCAAGTTAAATGATCAGAATCAAAAAATATCTATCTTCCTCACTCCGAAATATTATTTTCGCAAATATAAAAACAAAAGAAAACTTTCCATTTAACTTGTAGTGAAATTCCAAGCGTAGCTTAGATGTTGCACAAGGCCGGAAGGATGGGGCACCCAGTGAAGATCGAACTCTCTACTCAGTTGTAATTGTTCTAGAGAAGCAGGCTTGCTAACCATTACCACGCCTCGAGGTGCCCACTGATTTTCTAAGCGTAGCTTAGACCTGACACAAGACCGAAAGTATGGGGCACGCACCCACTAAGGATCGAACTCACTCTCCAGTTTGAAATTGTTTTAGTAAGACAAGCTTTCTAACCATTACGATATTTATTTCTGTGAAATATACAGAAAATGTGGCACAAGGCCTAAAAAAGGGGGATGGGGAAAAGGAGGGTTTTCTTCTGTCTTAATTTTAAACTTAGCTATCCACAAGCACTGACCCAAACATACAAACAATATTCCTAACTAACACCAACACAACACATTCTTACTAACCTTTCTTACTACATCCACCATAATACCTCATTGTCTCAATGAAAATCCTAACTAGTCCCCATATGTACAAATCGTCGTATGTGGAGGGGGGAATAAAACAACAAATTTAAATGATCCCCAATGAGTATATACAATATGAATATAATCTATTTACAATAAACTAAACAAAATCAAGTTAGTAATAAAACCCCCACTATCCTTAACCATTACACCACGCCGAGGTGCCCTAATGATTTTCTAAGCGCGGCTTAAATGTGACACAAGGCCGGAAGTATGGGGCGCCCAGTGAGGTGCGAACTCACTACTCAGTCGTAATTGTTCTAGCAAGACAAGCTTTCTAACCATTACACCACGTCGAGGTGCCTCAAATGATCTTCTAAGCGTAACTTAAATGTGGCACAAGGCCGAGAGTATGGAGCACCAAGTAAGGATTGAACTCACTACTCAGTCGTAATTGATCTAGCAAGACAAGCTTTCTAACTATTACGATATTTATTTCTGTGAAATATGCAGAAAATGTGGCACAAGGCCTAAAAAAGGGGGATGGGGAAAAGGAGGGTTTTCTTCTGTGTTAATTCTAAACTTAGCTATCCACAAGCACTGACCCAAACATACAAACAATATTCTTAACACCAAAACAACGTATTCTTACTACATCCACCATAATACCTCACTGTCTCAATGAAAATCCTAAATAATCCCCATATGTACAATTCGTCGTATGTGGGGGGGGAGGGGGGAGATTAAAACAACAAATTAAAAAGATTTCCAATGATTATATACAGTATGAATTAATCTATTTACAAGAAACTAAACAAAATCATTAGAACCACACCGAGTTACTCTTTTCCATTTAACTTGTTTATTACTGATTCAAACACTTTATTTGCTTGTTAGATTTATACCAGGTGTTCTCAATCAGGGGGTGCGGTTTCTCTTCGGGACGGGGGATTTCTTGGACTAAGTCGAAGGTTGGGGATCTTTTACTTTTGCTTGTCTTTTTATTCACAGAATTTGTAGCCCTTGACTGTAATCTTCAGCAAAACAAAATCGATTTAAATACTCTGACCTTTTATTGAACTTTTTGTTTATTGAATTACAATACCGTCAGTCGATTGAACTTTTTTTTGCTTATTGAAGTATGCTTCTGTTTATTTATTTAATAATTAGGAATTGAAACAAAGTCTAGATGTATTTAAGTTTTAAAATCCATCAAAATTTTCTATTGCTATTAAATTTGTAAAACTCTTCCATAAAAATAATCCACGTAAATGTATACGTATTAATTTGGAAAAGAATTTTCAATAATATATGAATATTATTAAGAATGCACCTTTTGAGTTGAACAATCTTAGAAATGGAAAATGACAAAGTGAAAAGGGGACATTGGGTCAAGAAGTTTGACAACCACTGGGTTATAGAATCTTTTCTGAAAATGACCCAAAACTAATAAAATAATGGCGTAATAATGTCGTTTTTTGACGTATTTTTTAACGTCAAAAAACGACATTATTACGTCATTATTTTTGCACCAACCTAATATAAACAACTAAATATGTCCTTATCCTAATTTAAAGGAGATCTTCACTCTCTACTCTCAAACTGAGTCTAAAAGCGTCTCCGAATCCTCGTGGATTAATTTCCATCCAACAATTCCTTTCTCTCTTGCTACTCTATCGCTATTTCTATGGAAAGTCTTCAGTCGATCTACATTCTTTAATTCCGCCAATTCCAACCTTCAAGTCTAAGGCTCGTCATGCTACGCACATTGCAGTAAGCCATCTGAAAAAAAATTCCCTTCATATTCCAGTCAACCGACACCCAAGAAGATGCCTTCCCGATCACGACAATCTTAAGCTGTTCAAATCTAGAGTCAGCCATTATCTTCCGCATATAACCACATAAAATGTGGATCTAACCCTCTATCTTGAATAGCTCTTGAGCCTTGAACAGAACAGATTACTTTGAAGCATAAGATGAGAGTTTGCTTTTGGTAACAGTCTTAACGGTTCTCGACGCGTAAAATGAAATCGGCGGCTTGTGTTCAAGTTTAGGTGTAGTCTTGCCTTCACTTGCGCGCTAACGTTAACAATCTTTTCTCCCTTCAGTTATAGGATAAACAGCAGAATAACCTGGGCTCTTTAGCTTTGGATGGTAGAAAGGCCCTAACCGAAGAGAAGGCAGCGGGGAACTACTCTGTTATATATCCCCAGAACTCATGGTAATTTATAGATGAAAAAAGGAATTTGCGGAGCTCCATGATCACTTACGTCCTGAAGGGATATGGCAAAGAAAAAATGGTGATATTTAAGAATGTCATCGACCTTCCGAGTCTGATCAATCAGAACATCCCTATACGCAAACCATCACTCTGCCACTGGGTGGCATGCCACTAGCATTAACCGCTGGTGACACGCTGTCGGGCCACCGGCAGGATCGTCTCGGCAATGTTGGCACTGGCGGACCGTTAGAGGCCCACTGGTGGCCTGCCGGTGGCTGCCACCAGAGGACCGCTGGCGTTGCCATCGGCGGCTCGCCGACGAGCCACTAGCGGCTGGCGTGTAGGGATCGCATGACCAAAGTATGTGATCTTACGAGCTGAAAAAACTATCTACATTAAAATACACAATAATAGATATATACGGAAAAAGACAAGTGAAAGAAATAGTCTTTATTTAATATACAATAATAATATACGGGGTGAAAATAAATGAACGTAATTTTTAAAACATTGCATTACTTTGCATTTTATAATGCAAAATAGGCAATTACGAAAACAACAACATATAAAGGGTGTTCCAATAACTTGGACCGATTTTAAATGTGAATTAAGTTTAAGCGTCTAATGATTTTTTTTCTTTTTTTTTTTTTCAGCCTTGGTGGATATTTGGGCGATATTATTTTTCGCACATAATTGCCATGACTTAAATAACAGGATCCAATAGAGAAATAAATACATTTTCACCAATAACACTGAATTATTTACTTTAATCCGTCTTAATGAAACACCCTTATATATATAATCCATCTTAATGAAACACTCTTTATTTTGAAATAAATGGGTATGAAACGGGGTTTATGAAATTACAACAAATTTCCAATTGTTCCTCCATTTTGTTATATAACCAGTGTTACGCGTTTGATCAAAATCTTGGCAGACTATCCCTAATTTGAGGTGTGCGCTCAGCTTTTAAGGATACTCTCCCACTTGGAGGAATATCATGCAGTGTCTTTGTGGTTTCAAACTTTTCTATCAGACGATTAATTTTTGATAGAAAAAAAGAATCCTGTTTTAAACTGTTCCTTGTTTTATAAAATCTCATCGATGCTGCTGCACTCTCGTGATCCTTTTGTTAATCTTTTTTTCGTTAAGCTGCACTTTGAACTTCCTGGCAGTCAGTAAATTCGGCTACTTGTAGAAACCTCCGGTATCTGTCTATATTTCTGAGATGAGGTATTATGTACACTATTTACATTTTTCGACACATTATGCTAGGTCACAAAACTCTCCTGAGCCGACCAAGCATAGAAATGAATACAATATGGGAACCAGTAATAAGGAGTGCCAGAGAAAAGCGATAATAACAACAAAAATTGCAATATGAGCTCTGGTAAAAAACATGTAATGATAACAGCAAAAATTGCAATATGAGCACTGGTAAAAATGGTTGCTGAAGACATTAGGTTTATAATACCCAGAAATTCATACAAAGATGTCCTCAAGGACACATGACACAGTGGATAAATGTGTTAGATCCGGTGACAGGACCCAAAGAGTGTGAGTTCAATACCTGGTTAAGGCAGCGGAGAACTTTCAGAGGGGAATTACCAGGAGATAACTGACATCCATTAGACATGGCACGTGGAACTAGAACAGTCTACCCCAGTGAGCTAAATAAAGGGTTCAGTTCGACATTCCAATCGCCGAAACGTTGTGATAAACATGGCAACAAAAATGAGGGCAATAGTCCGAATAATGTAAATAGCGTTGTAGAAACCTCAATCTTCTTTTTTTTTAAATCACGGTCTATTCATAACGTAGGCGATTATGGTTCTCACCAACTTCCTTTTGCTTAATATCTGTAGAATATGAATCGCTGACTTATTTGGCAATGAAAAATCATAGCTGTTCAGTAGTGACTCGTTGTCTTTTATACGGTTTTGAAATCCACATTGTCCTTATTCGAGACTGGTTGTGAGTTCAGTCTATCTTTCTATTTTACTCGTGCCTAAGGGAAGGGAAGAGATAGATTCATGCCTTTCCCGAGAAAGAAATGAACGAAACAACCTTGGTCAGAATTTGAACTCTGTCTCAGTAACCGTTACACCACTCACATATACATAATCTCCAAATACTACTAGAAAAATATCTGTTTATCTCTCTCCATCTCTCATCTATGGTACCTCAGTTTCGACATTGGCACCACAGATATATGGACCTACGAAACATGGACTGAAAAAAAACAAGAAAATATTGAGTGGATATTCTACATTCCAACTGTCCAATATACGGAAAAACAAACAGAAAGAGAGAGTGAGAGAGAGGGAGGGAGGAGAGAACGAGCGAGAGAGAAGGAAGGAAGATATAACAGAGAGAGAGAGAGAGAGAGACATCTCTGCACGCGAGCGCTCATATGCCTATTTTATTTCACTCGTGCGAAGATCAAATCGACCTCTGTGAATTCCCACCACTGAATAACCGCCTTCTCCTCGCCCGATCCCAACCTCATTTCAGATGGAATCTCGCTCGCGAGGCAACTTGCTTGCCGTTAAAATCTAGCCATGCTGCCTGACGACTTTGGTCTCAGACCTCAGGCCTCGAAAGAACACAGCTATGTCTACGGCATCGAGTGGCACCTCTTTCTCTCTCTCTCTCTTTCTCTCTCACTCCCACTCTCTATTCCGATCACTTACATCGAGCCTAAACGAAACGGGCCAGACACGAAATGCTCATCACGCACATAGTGACCGTTACTTCCAACGCATAGACAGACAAGGCGATCTGTTTACAGAGAAAGCAGTCTATTATTTATGACGATTTGTTGACACTTCATAGCACAATTTTTTCTAAAAAGGAAAGTTAATAAACAGACATTTAGTTCTATACTAACAAAAGCAGTGATATACACTGGCCGAAATACAACTTAAACCATAGCCAGTAAAACTCAATCATTTTTCCGTCTGCATAAGCACTTACGTGCTGTTTCTTACACACACAGACACATACATACATACATATATATATATATATATATATATATATATATATATATAGATAGATATAGAAATTTAACTATATATATATATATATATATATATATATATATATATATATATAGTTAAATTCCCAGATCAATTCTAAGAAATCTAAGATATTTTTCCAATTGTCATTTTATACCAATCTGTCTTGTCCACAGAATTGATCTGGGAATTTAACTATATTGTTGACATGGAAAAAAAAAAAAAAAAAAAAAAAAAAAAATCTCTTACTATAAAGGTAATTTACATTAACCAGAAAAAAAGGCTTAGACAGAAGCGTCTATCTTTTTAAATTTGGATTTTTTAATGTAACTATAACAACAAGAACATTTCGATTTCATTTTTGCCTTGAAAAAGTCGGAAGACGAAACGTGTCGGCAAAATCTAAGATATTTTTCCAATTGTCATTTTATACCATATATATATATATATATATATATATATATATATATATATATATATATATATATATATATATAATATATACACGCACACATCAAGAAGAAAATATTAAAAATTAAAAAAAATTAAAATTAAAAATTTCCTGAATATCACTATATATATATATATATATATATATATATATATATATATATATATAATCAAGAAGAAAACATTAAAGATTCATTTCGGTTATAATTTATTTCGTAAATATTACTATATATTCATCTTTTCAGACCGAAATCTTTTTTTAGACGTCCGATTGCTCCAAGCCGGCATCGAAACCCGACTGATTTGAAAGATATCTTACCTCGGCAGAATGGAAGGGTATTTTAACGTTTTTCTTTATACGAAATACGCCATGTGTGTGTGTGTGTGTGTGTGTGTGTGTGTTTCATTGAATAATATAGACATATTGTGTGTACTCATACTGATCCTTTCCAGTTTCTTGATGTTAAGATGAAATTCATAAAAAATGTCGCCGGAAATTTTTTTTTTTAACCCAAGTACTTTCGACCTTTTCTAAGATCATCTTCATGGGTAAATTTCAAACACAAACTTATTCTAACTGCGATAAAATCTAAATCTTGTCGTGAAACTATAACACGGCGCCTAAGTGCGTGTTTTTATTTCTATTTTTTTCAATAACTCTCATAAAGGAATGCAAATTTTATCGCATTTACAATAAGATTGTCTTTGTAATTTACCCCTGAAAATAATCTTAGAAAATCGCGAAAGTATTTGGGTGAAGAAAAACTACGGCGCTTTCCTTGAAGAATTTTATCTTAACACGAAGAAACTGATTAGACAACTGGAAAGGATCAGTATAAAAATAGACACAATATGTCAATATTATTCCATAATATATATATATATATATATATATATATATATATATATATATATATATATATATTACAATTTACTTTTTGTATGAATGATTCATTGTAATATAAATTGAACTGCACCGCACACACAGACACACACACACACACACATATATATATATATATATATATATATATATATATATATATATATATATATATATATTATTACATGTTTTTGTTGCAGTATCCTAAAATAAATAATATTGCTTTACTATGTATTGAGTCCTCTTTTAAATGTTACCAACGTTGGAAGTGTACTCTATTCGTTCTCCTCGTACCTATATATATATATATATATATATATATATATATGAACTGATTTAAAAAATAGTTTCTTCGCTACACAGGCATTGCCACGTTTCAAAATCCGAAGCTAAAACTTCAAATTTAATTATATAATTAAATTAAACGCATTAGTTCTGTTTCATCTTCAAGTTTTAAAGTTTTAAAATCACATTTAATTCATAATTTCTTGTTTCCAAGGATACAGAGAAATCCAATCATTTAGACAGGGGCGGTAGCGTGTTCATTTTTATTAACAATTATTGTATCAATTATGAGTTACGTTCGAAGAAGAGGTTAAGTCTAAGTATGGTAGGGATGCATTTTTCAACGAATTTTGAATGTCGTCTGTTTTTTGTTTTTTTTATTAACGATAAAAATATATATATTACTCATTAATTCATATTTTCAAATCATACAGTACCTTATATTACTATGATTTGAAAATATGAATTAATTTCTGATGAATTTTATCCTGATGGACCGAATTTTACAATAGGGACGGCGACTAGAAATATATTTTTTCAATAATTATTTTCATATTACTATATAATTTAAGCCCTCCTGTACACTAATATTTTAAAAAAAGAAATAGTGAATATTAATAAAAGTTAATAGGGGGTCTTGATTGCTACGTATATTCTTTATAAATTGATCCTCCTACGGAAGCCAAAAACAGATGTGCTCAAACGACGTCATTTAATATACAGGGTGAGACAAAAGTCGTAAAGGGTTAATGAAGTAATCATGTTTTAAATGTCTAATTTGTTTTGATGTTTTCTTATTTTGCAGAAGCAATAGGTCACCAGACATCACAACCTTGGATTTTTTTTCAGTGGGGGCCATTTGAAAACCATTTGTTTATCAGACGCGCCCAGCAAATATTGAGGAACCTAAGGAAAGAATTAAAATTAGAATGAATGCAGTAAAATGACGCGCGAAACTTTCGATTAATGCATCAGAGAGTTACAGAATTGAAATGTGTTCTGAAAAAGGAGGACATTTTGAACAGCACGTATAAGATTTAAATATCTGGTAGATAAAATTTTCATGCGTAATTATACTTTTAAAAAATATCTCTATGGTGTGCACCTTCTGCCTCACCCTGTATATTTCATATATATTTATTTTTTAAATTAATAATCTGGGGTGCTTTATCGAGAATAATCTATGAAAAAACGAACCCAGATTACGAAATTGCGTGGTATGGGCAAATTTTGGTTTAACTTTCGAAGGTTGGCTGGCGGTAAATTACAATGAATTTTGATAGCAAATTGGACCCCTTATTTACTTAAAAAAAATTAAAACACAAAAAATTGGTTGATTGATTCATTTGTTTTTTCCGACACAACAACCTTTTGCAACCAGAAAATATTGAATTGTAAGTAATAATAATGATTTACTGTTACAGGTCTTATTGATTAACCCATGGCTTAGATGCGAATAAGGTGGATTCAAAACCTTCGCAAGGGTATTTGGTCATAAGTGAATATGACGAACCCAACTCCGAGCCGCCATTCATTAAACCATCCGCACATCAAGGCTTACAGTTCTTGGCATTCTAAAGCGGTCTCCCATTTAGATACTGACTAGGATCGATGTTGCTTAACTTTGGTGTTCGAACGAGAACCAGTGATTCAACGTGATATGGCCGTAAGCCGCCAGTCCACGAGCTCAAGAAAAAGAGAGAATCTGTAAAAAAGAAAGAAAGAAAGAATGGACGCACTTCCATTTACGTAAATTAATTACAATTAGGCATTATGAAAAGAAAATCCTCAAACACTAACTGATTCATAGTGTAACCGTCAAAATGAAATAAATGTCCAGTGTATTATTTAATCATAGAGTGAATTTCGGTTAAAAAAAACATGGCACAAGTTGAATGAGAGGAAAAAATGTCACAAGTGTAATAAGTGGAAAAATGGCAGAAGTGGAATAAGAAGGAAAATGACTCATATGGAATGAGAAAAAAATGACACATGACACAAGAGGAAAATGGCACAAGTTGAATATGAGGAAAAAATGGTACAAATGGAATAGGAGGAAAAATGGCACAAGTGGAATAAGAGGAAAAAATGGCACAAATGGAATAGAAGGAAAAATGGCACAAGTTGAATAAGAGGAAAAATGGCACAAATGGAATAGGAGGAAAATGGCACAAGTGGAATAAGTGGAAAAATGGTACCAGTGGAATATGAGGAAAATGGCACAAATGGAATAGAAGGAAAATGACTCATTTAGAATGAGGAAAAATGTCACAAGTGTAATAAGTGGAAAAATGGCACAAGTGGAATAAGAAGGAAAATGACTCATATGGAATGAGAAAAAAATGACACATGACACAAGAGGAAAATGGCACAAGTTGAATATGAGGAAAAAATGGTACAAATGGAATAGAAGGAAAAATGTCACAAGTGTAATAAGAGGAAAAAATGGCAC
>OZ010593.1:72800596-72815596 GCA_963932145.1 Acanthosepion lycidas | reverse complement strand
TAGGTCTCTTCGTGTTATTGTTGAACAGTTACATGCAACTGTAAGTTCTATTCTAATAGTTCATTTTCTCGCCTGTGGATCTCTCTTGCGATTTCTTGCTTTCCTACTACCTACAATCTTCAAAAAATTTAAATTCAACGCCAATCTCCATTTACCGCCTTCCTGATATCTGTTCTTTTATTGTCCTTTCTTCGCATTAAAATCTTCTTATTCTCGTTCACTCCCAGGAACCCTTTGCATCCTTGTGCATTACTACAACTGTTTTGGCGTGAAATGATTTTTAAAAAAATAACAAAAATGTAAAATCTTGTTGGCATGAGGTGGTTGTATATTCGTCCGATAAGGTTGCAAACGAACACAGATTTTATTGTTAACAATCTTTTTTTTTTTTGGTAAATTTTCATTTCAACACCCGAGCGCTATTTATCCCTTCAAAAGTTTCCAAAATAATCTTATTTCTGTGCAAATGCATATGTTGAACTGAAATCAACAATTAGATATTAAAGAAACCTACCTTTTTGGATGTTAACGACCAGAAAAACATCGAACTTCTTCTCGCTCTTTTTGTCATCCCTTACCGGCTTATTAATAAGTAATTAAGTGCTGAATTCTGTCGGTGGACGTATACAATTTGGGCCTATTTACTCCCTTCACTGTAATTCCTTGTAGTTAACTTTCAAATTAGGGTTAGGTGTTTTTTTTTTTTTTTTTTTTTTTTTTGGTTATTCTTTTTTTTTTTTTAAAAAAAAAGAATAAAGTTAACTTTCAAATTAGGGTTAGGTGTTTCTTTTTCTTTTGTTATTCTTTTATTTGTCGATGTATACATATATCTGAAAGTTAGCTTTATTCTTAAATTAAGTACAAAAAATCGCTTTACGCGTACTAATTTCTGAAAGAAAATAAATCAGGAGTAAATGACGTTCGGGTGTTAAAATGAAAATTTATTTTTTTTTTTTGTATAAATTATATGGTATTTTTTGGGACACTATTTTTTTATGATCAAGATCTCAGCATTTATTGTTGCTAAAACAACGCAACTACACAAACACCGACCAAGTTCGAGAAAGAAGATTATGATTTAACTTAAGAAGACGTAAGAAGAAAAAAACAGAATTTTCTATAAATTTAAATTTGTATGCGTTGCTCATGTCATTAGTCGGGCTTTCAAGTGTGAAGATTTTGGAGGGGATAATTAACCCACACAACCTGTACCCCAGCATGAATTTCAGGACAGTGTGCAAACATTCACGTGTTGATATCTGACTAAGTAGACACTTAATATCGAGTAATCATTAATAGAAAAGACTCGTAATGTAATAAAGAAAATTTAATGACATCTCTTCATTTTATTTGCTGTCATTGATTCTTTTTATTTTTTTTTTTACAGCTTTAAATGTTTATTCATTATTTGTTGTCAATACTGTTTTTATAGGTCATGGTTGTATTTTTATAGACCTTATAGACTTCTTTCTGAAAACACCGTTTATTTATAATCATTTGCATGCAGATACCTACAAAAAAGTGAATATTTTAAAAGATTTTAATATTAATTAAAAAAAAAAATATAATGTACACAGTGATTTAAAACGAACGGACCATACTTCTGTCTTTACTAAAAAGTATTAATCTTTGTCCAGGATATGAATTTCGTTAAAATTAATTTGTTGGCATTTGTTTAAATGAAAGAAAAAAAAATGTTAAATTTTTAAATATTTGCTTTTTGTACCCGGATAAAGGCATTAAAAAAAAAAACAAAAAAAAAAAAAAAAAAAAAAACATCAATATAAAATAAAAATAAAAATAAATGATAAAGTCACTCGAAATATTAACGAAAAATACAAATGTTTTCCTTTGCGAATTATAATCTGTATCGACGACAAAATTGTTTCCCGCTCATTTAATTTAAAAAATTTCCTCTATTGTTTATAATCTTTTTGTGTTGTTTTCCAAACATTTATATTCCCTGTTTTTAAACTAAAGGCTTGCATTGTATGTAAGCAGTGTATTTGTAGATTGAGATTTAAATTAATAATTAAAATAAAACAAAAAAATAAAAAAATAAACAAAATATTTTTTTTTTCAAGACGAAAATTTTTTCAGTGTGATTCAATCATCTGCACAGTTACATTATTATCATCAGACCTTTGATTGTTTTATCCCCTTCCTTCTCCATAAATTGATTAAAGATATATTTATTTTTGAATTAACTACGCATAATTGCTTTCGGACATTAATAACATCCGCTACAGTTTATGGAAATATGACCTGTAAGAATTTTACACTATTCATATAGCATGGGTTTAAAAGATTGACAGTTGATAAAAAGAGGGTTTCTAAGTTTGAATATGTGTGTAAAGTAAAAATAAAATGAAATGTTTTTACCAGCTGAGCCGCCCAATACAAATTAAATAACCAATGAATTGTCTTTTAATGGAATTTTGAAATGTCTCGCGCGCATGCGTCTTGGCGGTTTGCGCGTGGGTATTCTCGTACATTTTTTTCCCCCACGCGACTCTTCCAGTAATAAGTGTGCATTATTCGAAACTGTGTCGGGGATTCATGAACGTGGTATAAAATTGAAAAGATATACATTTAATATATATTTATATATTTAATATATATTAAATGATTTAATGTTGGCTACATAAAGGCGTTTGTTGTTATAGAATTAGTGTTGGCTCAAATTCCAAATCGAAAAGTTAGGCGTCGAGGTAAAATGTGTAATAATCAATAATTATTAGGTTGGTGCAAAAATAATATCGTTTTCTGACATATTTTCTAACGTCAAAAAACGATATTATTTATGCACCAACCGAATAACAACTTCCCTAGCTAACAAGAGATGTAATTAAGGTTTCGGCATTAAAAGCGTAAAATTTTTAAAAATAATTTAAAAACGAAAGTAATCGAGACAAAGATAATTTTTTTTTTTTCTTGTGGACTTTGTATGCTCGTTTTCTCGCGTTGAAAATGAAATGATGTAGAAAGTGAAGAAGTCTAAACGTTTATAGACTGTTTATGTGAGATGAATGTGCATTGTGATGGTTAAGGGCTCAGAACGAGAAATCGGTGAGTCCAGTTCGAATTCGAGTCGAGTTCTTTACATTTACTTTCGTATAAATATCTTTGGAGAAAGGTATGAATCCATACCTTCTCTCACGAGCTATGGGTTAAAAAGCAAAGCTCTCTAGTTGTGGTGGCAACCACTCTAAAATAAGGACAACACTGAATTCCAAACTGGCGAAGCTCACACATACACTATACAGCAGTGGTCGTTAACTTTTTAGAGAGAGCGGGCTAGACAGCCATTCAGACATTTCGGACGAGCGCCATGATATCAAATATACTATAATAAATTGTCTCGACCTCAGACCGCTCCGACCAGAAGGCTGCCTTGGTTTGGAGGTTTAAAGAGAAAACAACTCAGTTAATGTTATATTATTTAACCCTAGAACACTAACTATGGGTATATAGTACCCAGCGCAAATTTTCCTATTTTTAATTACAATTTTCAGTACCTGATTTTCTTACCTAAATAAGATGTTTTTCAGCTCCTATTAATGTTAACTCAAAGTACAAAATTTGAAGTGCCTACATGTAAAATATTTCAAATAAAAATTTATATTTAATATTATTTTTGATATTTCTGAAAATCGGGTATGATATACCCATGGTTAGTAGTGCGGTAACTTTAATTGAGGGTTAGTGCTCTAGGGTTAAACACGGTTCCTTGTTTTATTGCAGGAAAAACAGCATAACAATTAACACAATCAACAAAAGATGCAAATTCTTTACTACGATTAAGTTGGCGGTCCGGACAAAAATCCTTCACGGGCCGGATGAGATTAAGGGGTTGCCGATCCTTGCAATACAGCAACTGAAAAAGATTATGGAATTCGCAATTAAATAGGATACGGGATTGTGGACTCTGATCTCGACTGAGTAAGATAGGGTTTATATGTGAAACTAGCAGCATGGCCCGGCGTTGCCTGTGCTTGATTCAAAAATCGTAAGAATCATAAAGCAATCGCTATCACTTGACTTAAAATATTTCTGCCCTTCCTTACCTTTAAAGGAGTGCCCTTTGCCGTGCTGATGCTGCTACATGCCTTACTTCTTGCCTATCTCACACTGCAAATTTTTTCTAAGTTCTATACTAAACATTAAATCTGTTATGAAAAAAGAACTAAACAAAATGGACACAAAATGATCATCTTTAAAAAAGGACTCGTAACTGGAAAAACCGAATGAAAAAAGAATGTTAACAACAAATACTTTTTCACACCCAACCCATTTCTGCGGAATAAGAATCAACGTTGAGTTTAAGCAAGCGAATGAGCCAATTGGAGTAAAGTGCCATGCAGATTTAAATTTTTCCCACTTGTGACGAATGCAGCTATCGATTTTTTTTTGCATGCTAGCATGCTTGTTAACATTCGTGTCAGTCAGCTGTTGGCTCTCACGCTGGCCAATAGAATCTTCCTGCCTATTCGTGGCAGCCAGCTATAGGCTCTCACTCTGGCCAGTACAAAATGGCCGCAAACTACATGAAAACTGCCGTAGAAGCATGAAAAAATCGATTATTTCCACTGTCGATGGGAATTGGGAAATGCAAAGTCGGTCTTGGGCTTCCCGCTAACTTGGAGCATGTGCATGTAAATTTTGGTGCAAATCCGTCGAAAATTGCGGCCGTGCACTCGTTACACACACACACACACACACACACATCCTGCCTTTTATAGATAAAGATAACGGGTTAAGCAAAAAATGGTGAGGGTGACTAACTGTATTCCAATCTCTTGTTGCCGATATTCGATATTCCAACCAAGGGTTAATAGTATACTTAACATTAGTATATAATGTAATATAGGGCCGACGTCCTGAAGGCGTTATACGTCTATATACGTATCCATCCATGGAAATCTTTATTTGTATTTGGTGTGAAAAGGACCGGTATTCCATATCAGAATTTGGGTGCTCCGTCCTTTCTGAATATACAGTAGATGTCCAGATAGACATAAAGAGAGTCATTACGATTAGATTCATTAAAGACACAAGATTCCATTCATTGTTTCGAGATTTATTCAACACATTGCTTACTGTCTTTCCGTTCCACTTGTAAAAGATCGCTTTACAACACAAGAGTTTCAAGTTCATTAACTTTTTAAGCATCAAACATTTTAACATAAGACATTGCCTTAAGAGTCACCCATCACTGATTTGATTGACAGTCGTGCTCTTATATTTTGAATACATACTAATCAACATTTTATCCTTTGAAATGCAGCTAAACAGTTAAGATGAAAGTAAATCTGCTATTATATGGTTGAAGAAATGGCTTGTCAATTTGAATGATCCCAAAACGAAACTTTCTTTAATCGTCTTAGAGAACCTCTTTGAGCTACCATCGGTATGGCTTATTATTGACTATTGTCGGTTTTCGTCAGATAAGTTGGACTTAATAATTTTGAGGCGTATTTTTAAAAATCATTAGCCCAACTAAGACACAAGGAGTTACAGAGAGGAAATGTTACTAAAGAGAAAGAACAATAAAAAAAAAACACTGACCTCAGAAAGACAGAAGATGACGATTGACGTAGCATTTAAATCGTTATCCAGAAGAGTTCTTCTCGCGAGATGTGCGAGAGAAGGAACTGTTAGCATAGATCGCATGGTTACATCTAGCAATTTCAACAGTAAAATCATGAGACCTAGCTGTCAGTATAGTCAGTTATATACCATACATGATACACACTTGGGCGATCATCTTTCTTTCGATACATGATTGACGAGGCAGATTTTTTCCTGCAGTAGGTTGTCATTTCTTTTTGCAGTGGATTGGTTGCCAACCAAGGCTAAAGAAACCAGTCTGTTCTGTTATTTAACCCATAGGAGAAGGGTATTTGTGTGTAAGTGAATCTAACCAACTTGACTGTAATTCGAACTCGGATCTCCGAGTTCTCACTCCGAGCTGATATCTACTATACCCCAACGCACAGCCAATATAGTATTGCGCTTAAATTGGGGGTACCAAAGTCCTTCAGAACAATAAAAAAAAAAGTATCAAAGGGAAGTTACGTTACGGCGGTGAGAAAGTGACTGAAGCCGAGATGCCAGATCAGGACCGATAGCATTGTAGATTTATCTTTTGTTTTTTATCCAGAATCTGTAGATACATAGCAGAAACACTCGACCAGTAGTGGCAGCTATATTTAATGTATGGACGAATTGTAAACTTATTGGGTAAAGATAGAGAACTAATTTTCCTAGAGCAGGCCTAGCAATTGATTCCTTGTAATCTTCCTACTTCATGTCATTGGAAGGCGTGAGATCGATAAGGCGCAACAAGTTGCTCTCTTAGAGGTTAGCATCCGCCATACTGATGGTAGCCTAAAGAGGTTTCTAAGACGATTAAAGGAAGTTTCGTTTTGGGATCATTCAAATTGACAAGCCATTTCTTCAACCATATAATAGCAGATTTACTTTCATCTTAACTGTTTAGCCGCGTTTTATGTCGATTAACAGCAATGAGTAGACAACTGGGATCGAAAATAAAGGGTAAACTCTCAGTGAGATCCGAAGCCACGTTACTTTTGTTGCAAGGAAACCTTGTGAACGACCAAATATTTCAACCATTAAACTATAGAAACTTAACAGCTTGACTCCATTTCGCAATCACTCGCACCAAAATAAAAACGCAGCAACTAAAATTTTAATGTGAATTTACATTCTAACTAAAGTTATTGTTGACAATAAAAATGATCAGTTAAAAAATAAAACTGCTGGCTTGATCTTAGTGCTGGCATGTTAATTTGTACGTTTTCATTTCTTTCCATTAAGTATTTTTTAAAATGCCATAACCCTTCTGGATATAGGTAGTCATGGCTCTCCACATATCAGTGATGTGTCATGTGTGATACACACTTAGGCGAGTATGTATCTTTTCGATACATGACTAACGATTTTTCTCGCAGTAGGTTGCCATTTCTTTCTGCAGTAGACCAGTTGCCATTCAAGGCTATAGAACCCGGTCTGTCCTGCTATTTAACCATAGCTGGGGGGGGAGAAGAAGAGGATTCATACTTATCCGTAACTCCAACGTGTCTCTACATATATCTTTCCTATATTTTTTGCGAAATGACATGTCTTATTGAGAAAGACAGTCTAGTAGTTTGCCATTGCCTTCTCTACATCCTGGGTATCAAGGTTATTCATCTCCTAGACTGGTTAACAGTCAAAGCTAAAACGATGTGTATTTAACCCAATACCTGCGAGAAGAGAAATGGTGAATTCAATGGTTATTAGTATGAAAATGAATTCAACAGACAAGGCTGAAATTTGAACCTGGATTGTCAATAGCATTGTTCCACATCGCATATCTCCTTCTTCAAGCATTTTTAAATGTCGTATCTCTTTACAATGAAGGTGGTCATGGTTCTCCACAGTTTCCGTTTTCTTTATTATATGTGAATCGCCATGAATTCTTGGGAAAGAGGATTAATTTCCCGTTCCCTTCTCTACTGTTTTTCTTCTCTTATACTGGTTGTCACCAAAAGCTAGAAAGTTCAGTTTACCTTGAATCCATAGTAGGGTGAAGGGGCGGTACATGCTTTTCCTACAGGCATTTGTATTAAATCCGACGCCGCATGAGAGGTTGGAATTTGAATTTGGTTCAATCACTTTACCTTATTTACTGATAACTGCTACGCTGCCAGTACGCTTTTCTTTAAGGACTCTTTTGTCTTTATTTACGAGCTCTTTTTAAAAATCGTTTCACCCCCAAACAAGGTGATTATCAAGGGCTTACTGGAAGTGATAGTGAATGCGAAGACTTTAGTGAGGTGACAGGACAATAAATGAACGGATTCCAGGAAAACTGCGACTGACGTTGCATTTAAATTTCTAAAGATTGTAGGTGGCAAGAAAGCAAGAAACCGGGAGAATTCTTCACGGGCGAGAAAAGAAACTATTAGAATAGAACTCACGGTTACATTTTGCTATTTCAACAGTAAAACGATTGGACCTAACAAGCAATCTAGTAGTAAGCTTGAATTCATGTGATCAAGGTACCAAGGAAAAGGCTCACTAGAACAGCTGTCATGAAGATATTTATGGAAAATTCTGTTTCTGAGTTGCATTTTTTTTTCATTTTTATCAAAAGGAACCACTTACATTTTTTTTTAAATAAACACTTATTTTTCGAATACTGTATATGTCGGCGTACACGGTGACTTTTTAACCGTACTCCCTCTTCCCAATATAGTGGGGAGCGTCTTATACCCCAGGTATAAAATGTGAACCGTAAATTCATGTGGTTCATGGTAAGTTGTTAGCATGGGAGATGTGTGTCTCAGCAAACTGTTTAAAGATGGCATTCGCGAACAGTAGAACGAATGGGTTGGTTAGAGGGGAAAAATCATTCAGGCTACGCTGTAACAGCCTACCGAAGATACAGACCCCACTTATGAAAGTATTGCAGATTGTAGTAATAAATTAACAATAACTCGCCACCGCTTTTTCATTAGTATCTGAGGGAAAAGAACGTATATGCTTACCGAATTTATTTAATAAATTCAATACAATATTATAAATATGATTTGAAGCGGTGGTCTTGTAATAGCGAATATAACCCGAAACTTAGATTTTAACTTGAAAATTTTGGATCATCTTATACGCCCAGTCACCTTGTCCACCAGCATATAGTTATAACACACACACACACACACACACACGCATATATATATATATATATATATATATATATATATATATATATATATAAGAACAGTAAGATATATAATCCGGTATTCTTATAGATGTTTTTATTTTTACAAAATAGTGCTCAATGTAAATTTACAGAGCATTAATATTATAAATTAATTGATTTAAAATATGTTTTTCGCTACACAGTTCTAACCATGTTTCAAAAAGGGAAGCTAAATTTTAAATCAATTAATTTATTATATATATATATATATATATATATATATACATACATATATATATATGCATACATATATATACATACATACATATATATATATATATATATGCATACATATATATACATACATATATATATACATACATACATACATACATATATATATAATTATATATATATATATATATATATATATGCATACATATATATACATACATATATATATACATACATACATACATATATATATATATATATCTCCGTTGGTATAATCCTGGCGAGTTCTATTAACACTATATAGAATTTTCAAACTGACTCACAAAAGAGTGCTCAATGTTTATTCTCATTAAACAGAGCAAATTTTCTTCACCGTTGGAATTAAGATACCTTAGTGAATGACCATTTTCACCTACTAATTTTAATTTTAAAATTCGCAGGATTTTTTAAACTGTTTATGGTATCAGTTTGTAGTCGGATGTCCCTGGGGCAGTGATGTGCGTTGTCAACTTTCTTCTGATTTGAAGATCCCACTCCTGTTGAGATGCCATAGCATTAATGAGTAGCTGGGTTATCATCTGGCAATCCTCTTCATCCTCAATATATATATATATATATATATATATATATCGTCAATGAACTTGAAAGGATCGCAACGAAAACTAATCGACATGAGACGTCTAAATTATTTAACCAAACCTGTTTGAATAAAAAAAAAAAAACTACAAGTATGTTAATCGGAGTGTTATTACAAATACATATATTTATTTACTGAGATATGAAAAGCCTGGTCAAATTGATCAGCAAGCAGATTTGAATCGACCCCAAAATAGACCCAGATATGAAATAGATGCGTGAGATGAGTGCGTTTATACTAACTATGCGGGGGGTCAAATGTCGACTGAAATATTTTGTCTTTTGCCGGCCTGTAGGCGCCAGTTGAAAGGGCGTTGATTGGTCCGCGAGACAAGATGAAGTGGCACACGCCGCGAGGTCGGCTTAGTCATGCGCTCGTGAAGCAAACACGTGTCTACACGTACACACGAAAAGCGATGTGCCATTGGACAAGCAGATACGCAAATAGCTTCCTCCTAATATTGCTTGACCTTTCTCCTCTTTCTTCGTGAACGGTGGAGGCGATGATCGTCGCCAAATAAACATGACTCGTCCCTTTGCTCTTAGCTTTCGTCGTCTTTTACATTTACGTGCCCACAACGACTATTCGGACAGAGATCTACATCTTATACATTCATCTACATACACCTACATGCATATATATGCGTACCAACATATATCATTCACTCTCCTTTCCTTTTATGTATCTTGTCCCTTCGGGACGTGGGTGATTATGGTTCTCCACAATTTCTCTCCTACTTTGCCTCTGTCATCCATTTACACGAGCTTATTAATTAGGTTATTAGCTATTTCAGACCTTGTTCAGATTAGCACACCCACTCACAGCAGGGTTTGTTATTCTTTACATGAAGATGATTGGTTTCGTTATTATTTATATGAGAATAATCGAGCTCGCTCTTCTCGACATGAACATTTTGGTACAAGAAACTGGATTTATGTTGTGGAGTAAAAGATATCAGTTCGGAGTGAGAACTCGGACAGCCAAGTTCGAATTCCAGTCGAGTTCATTATATTAACTTACGCACAAATGCCTTTGGGAAAGGTATGAATCCATCTCTTCTTCTCCCAGCTATGGGTTGAATAGCAGGACAGACTAGGTTCTTAAGCCTTGGTTGGCAACCAGTCTATCGCAGAAAATGCCGGAAAATGTATTAGGTTGGTGCAAAAATAATGACGTAATAATGTCGTTTTTGACGTTAAAAAAACGACATTATTACGTCATTATTTTTTTCATCAACCTAATATCAAAAGATACATGACCGTGTGGCACTTAACTGACTGTCTGAACTTCTTTTTATGTATCATGTCCCTTCGGGACATGAGTGATTATAGTTCTCACAATTTCTCTCCTACTCTGCCTCTGTCATCTATTTACACGAGCTCGTTAATTAGGTTACTAGCTATTTCGGACCTTGTTAAGATTAGCGAACCCAATCACGGCAGGGTTTCGCTATTCTGCATGAAGATGATTTGCTTCGTTATTCTATACATGAGAAGAATCGAGTTCGCGGTTCTTGACATGAATAGTTTGGTACAAGTAACTTTAACTGGATTTGCGTTGTGGAGTAATTGATATTGGCTGGCAATAAGAACTCGGAGAGCAGAGTTCGATTCCCAGTCAAGTTCGTTATATTCACTCACGCAAAATTACCATTGGGAAAGGTATGAATCCATCTCCTCTCCTTCTTCCCAGCTATGGGTTGAATAGCAAGTCAGACTGGGTTTCTATCACAGAAAGAAATAGCAACCTATTGCGGGAAAAAAATTCTTCCTCGTCAGTCATGTATCAAAAGATCGCCCAACCGTGTATCACGTGCGGCACTTAACTGAATGACTTAACTGTAAGGTTTAATAGTTGTTTTAATATACTAACTGCTTTGAAATTAATTAATTCAGATATCCAGGAACCCTCAAGATGGATAGATCTCTGTTCACGGAGGTTCTGAAGTCATTACTTGGGGAGGATAGCTTGTCAGTGATTGACTGGACCTGGAATAAAAGTTCAAATCGATGAATCGTGCTTTTCATACAAACCAAAACATCATCGAGGTTGGCCCCATAAGAGTCAAGTCTGGGCTTTTTGGCTTGATAGATATTAGTATATCTCTAGTAATTGGGTATATGGAAAAGGCCGGGCACAGAGACCGAAAGATAATCCTGCCAATAATCGAAAAAGTGGTGAGACATGGGTCATGTATTCACAGCGATGAATGGCGAGCTTCCAGACATCGAGCCAATAATCTAAACTATTCGCACAGAACCGTCAACCACTCTTTGCACTTCGTTGACCTGCAGACAGACATTCATACACAACATATAGAATCATTGTGGAGAAAGCATAAGATTAAAAATAAAAGCATAAGACTAAAATTATTAAAATAAGATTAAAATGCGGGGACGGAATGAAATACGATTCACAAGTTATTGGGGTTCTATAATGCAATCAAAATACAATATCCTTTCAATAACTAAGTTATTTTAATTGGTTATTTTTTCATGGACAGTGAATAATAAATAATTATTTTAATTGTTTATCAATAAACGAGTTCATTTACATTTCCAATATTGCTTTTAATAAATAGAACGCTGTTCTTGACATAGAAATATTGGGTACGCTAATCTTGACATGGGGATATTTGGGCTCGCTGTTCTTGACATAGAAATATTGGGTACGCTAATCTTGACATGGTGACAATTGGGCTCGCTATTCTTGACATAGAAATATTGGGTACGCTAATCTTGACATGGGGATATTTGGGTTCGCTGTTCTTGACATAGAAATATTGGCTACGCTAATCTTGACATGGTGACAATTGGGCTCGCTATTCTTGACATAGAAATATTGGGTACGCTAATCTTGACATGGGGATATTTAGGCTAGCTCTTCTTGACATGGAAATATTGGGTTCGCTAATCTTGACAAGATCCGCTATTTCCGCCTGCCCTACTTGCTTTCAATATGCCTTGTGTGTCGAATTATGTGTGAATTGCCTTGGAAGTTATAGTGGAGTGGTTTCCCATTGCTGTCTCTGCTGTATTTGATTCGAAGTTCTCATAAACTGGCTGCTACTCAAGGCTTCGAGAGCACAGTCTCTACTGCTAAAGATAGAGCTACATTGGATAAACAATGGCCGGGCTAGTGTTTAGCATGTTCATCTAACTTAACAACAGTAGAATAATGGTTTGGTTTCGTTTTGTAAGAAATAAAATTGAAATTTCCTTCAAACATAATGATATTGGCGATATAAATTCAGAGAACAAGTGTAAGTTCTTGGGTAAAACATTCTTGAGTTGTATTCAAGCTAAAGAATATATTCATGTAAGAAAACGGTACTCCATATTCTGCAAGGCGGATTATTGCCTACATTGCCAAAATTTTTTTCAAATAGGCTAAATGAATGGAATGGTCTCTAGCTTCTTCAGAATAAGTCGAAAGAGAAAAGTTTGATAAAATTAATGAATGAAACACTGATGATGGCCATAAAACGCAAAGAATCCCGTATTTAGATGTAAAATAATTCACTAGATAAAATTTCACGATTTTCCTACTTGAATTTACTGATGAACCTTATGTTAAGAAGCTCATGGCGAGTTCCATGACGATAAAATATTCCAGGAAATTCCATTATTACATCGTTAAATATTTGGGCTTAACAATATTAGCAAAATATTTCAATAACAATCATATGAATGCAGGTAATTATTTAAAGATGTAAGAGGATACACATGAAAAAATAGAAATTGACATTTTTTTTCCATTTCACTGAAGCAGACGTTAAACGCACGAGAGGGTTATCATTTCCTCTACTTTACCTTTCTTTCTTTCTTATTATATATGCTTTCTTTTTCTCCTTAAAAACAGTGTCTCCGATATATCGTTTTCTTCCGTCTTTTCTCGCAATCAAATCGGAATGGTTCATTATTTATCTGATGCAATGGTGTGGCATAACTCACGTACTTACCAACTAACATAGAAAGAAGGATAATTTGGGCACTTCGAGGCGGTGTAATGGTTAGCATGCTTGTCTCGCTGTAACATTTATGACTGAATAGTGAATTCGATCCCCCCTAGCTGCTCCTTGTTTTCGGCCTTGTGCCACATCTAAGCGACGTTTGGAAAATCACTAGAAACAACGATAATTGTAGTATGTTTGAGAGGTGTGACGTATTGGTTTAATTAAATGCATGTTTCTAAATCTTTTGGATTTAACTATAATTTAAAATCTATGTTGCACTTTGCCTGACATTACCGAAATAAGTAACTGCCAGCATTTTTAATAAAGATGGATATTTTAAGCTGAAGCTGAAGTTTGCATGATATATTGCTCATATAAGTATAAATATCTTCTGAAAAATCTATCAACGTCACTTTTATTGTGACTTGCATAAAACAGTTGAGTGTAAACAGATTTGTTAGAAGCATGATGCAATGATAGAAAGAATGATTTCGATGTAAATTAATGCTAGCATGAAATTAACGACCCCCAAATGAAATAAAGAAAAGTCCCCATCTTGAACTAAGATGGCGGCTTCTTTTCACTTGAATTTTATTGAACAAATATGATGTTTTCCTTTTAAAGTGAAAAACATTTGTTTACTTCTCGATAACAAATTAATTCAAAATCTGATATTTTATTGCAACGCCAAAATGGCGAGAGAAAGATTTTGTTCAGGTAATGTTCGAGGTTTGATAGCATCTTAGGAAATTTCAGGTAAGTATTTATAGCTATTAATAATCTTAGCTAATTAAGTCACAAATTTGGGGAACTCTTTGAGGAATAAGCTTATTCGCCTGCGAGGCTAGATTGTTAAGCAGTGCTTCACAACGAGGTCCCAAATTGAGATAACCGGCATTTTTATCATTCGTAGACCTAATGATTTTGTATTCTTTTATATAGCAATCTGTTTTGTCTGTAAAATTATTTTACAAATTTGTAGAGATGTTAAAACCCGTACAGTAATTATGGAATTCCATTTTATAAACTTGATAATGTTTTAGGTTTGCCATCGTTTTTTTTTTGTTTTTTTTTTACTATTTTAGGTTTTTCATATGATTCGCTGTCTTATAATAGAGTATTTATTTATTTCGTCTTTGTAGAGTTCGAAGCCTATCATGGAGAAGCGAAGAAGGGCACGAATAAACGCCAGTCTAGCTGAACTAAAGTCACTTCTGTTAGAAGTTATGAAAAATGAGGTGAGTCCAGAAATTTTATATGTAACTAGCAGTAGAGCCCGGCGTTGCCCGGGGATGTAACAGTAAGAGATAGATCAAGTATCGACCATCATAAAGACTGAAAAATAAAATTGACAAAGATTATTATTTTAGGTTGACGGACACACGTCTTAATTATTTTGTTTGTTTGTTTGTTTTTTTTACGAATTGGTCAGACCCAAACTCAAACAAAAACATTGTTTTCAATCGT
>OZ010593.1:72778096-72795596 GCA_963932145.1 Acanthosepion lycidas | reverse complement strand
GGCTGACATTATTCGGACTATTGTCCTCATCTTTGTCGCCATATTTATCACCCTTCAGTATCTGTCTATATTTCTGAGATGAGGTATTATGTACACTATTTACATTATTCGGACTATTGTCCTCATCTTTGTCGCCATATTTATCACCCTTTAGTATCTGTCTATATTTCTGAGATGAGGTATTATGTACACTATTTACATTATTCGAACTATTGTCCTCATCTTTGTCGCCATATTTATCACCCTTCAGTATCTGTCTATATTTCTGAGATGAGGTATTATGTACACTATTTACATTATTCGGACTATTGTCCTCATCTTTGTCGCCATATTTATCACCCTTCAGTATCTGTCTATATTTCTGAGATGAGGTATTATGTACACTATTTACATTATTCGGACTATTGTCCTCATCTTTGTCGCCATATTTATCACCCTTCAGTATCTGTCTATATTTCTGAGATGAGGTATTATGTACACTATTTACATTATTCGGACTATTGTCCTCATCTTTGTCGCCATATTTATTACAACGTTTCGGCCGTTGTACGCTCCAGCCTTCTTCAGGTGGCTGGAATATCGAACTGAACGCTTTATTTCGCTCACTGGGGTAGACTGTTCTAGTTCCACGTGCCATGTTTGATGGATGTCAGTTATCAGTTATCTCCTGTTACTTCCCCTCTGAAAGTTCTCCACTGCCTTAACCGGATATTGAACTCACACTCTTTGGGTCCTGTCACTGGATCTAACCAACGCCTTTATCCACTGTGTCATGTGTCATGTTTTCGGGACGTATGTAGGCGATCAGGATTCTCCACCACTTCCGTTTCCTTACTATCTGTAAATTGCTATGCATTCTTAGGAAAAATGGAGTGTTTTCCGTTACCTTTTCCACTGTTTGCATTCAGAGTTTATTTTCTCTTTGACTGGTTGCCAGATAAGGCTGGAGAGCCTAGTCTACGCAGCTATTTAAAACATAGAAGTAGACGGGGACTGAGAAGATACGAATTATTGTCTTTCCCAAGGGCATTAGTGCGAAAGTGAACTAATCTAGAATTTGAATTCAGCTCGCTAATTCCACTTTCCGCTCTGATATCCGCTACTGTACATAGGGTTGCCTATCGCCCGGTTCATACTACTCCCCGATCTTTTAAACGGGAGTAGAGTTTTATCTTTTATTTCCTGTTTAGTATTGGGTTTCCAGCTCCTTCTAAGGTATTCTCATTTTCTTTCACTTCCAGTAGCATCTTAGTGGCATTATCGCCTTGCTTGGGGTGAATTGATTAAAAAAGAATATCCTCGTGTCATTTTCGAGCATTTGTATTTATTATACACAACAAAGGGTAAAGGAGATGTAGTTTTTGCCAGAATTTCTGGGATCCTGAGTTATCCCTGTTTATCGCGGGGGGGGGGGGCAATATCTTAAAGGATTGAAGCGATAGTTAGTGAAGTTGGTTGCATAGTAATTGTGAGTTCAATCCCTGGACCTGGTAGTACCGATATACTCTCGTCCTCGGCATGACGATAAACTACATCCGGCAGCAAGGCCTCTGATCAGAAGGGTTTATTTGTAGTTATTCTCAGGTCCACCCAGGCCCAGGGTGGTAGCATCTGTTTGGCGTCCCAGTTGTGGGCAAATAGTGATCCTTCAAACTGGGTTCAAAACACTATGAAAGTATTAAAATACATTTTTATAGTAAAAAAATTCCAGCAATAGATTTTAATAGTGAAATACCAAAGACAATTAAATTTACGCATTAAATGACCCATGAAGATATGGCATGCCGTTAAACAAACCAAACAAAAACAAAACCGATATACTTCGACACAGTAGAACTGGGATTAAATAAAGAACAATTAACTAAGGTGATATATACCTAGACACCGACGTTTTATATTAAATAAAGTGTTCAGTTTAAAATTAACTGAAGATTACCTGACGAGCAACGTCCGAAACATTATAAGATCAAAGATGAGGATATTAGTCCAACTATAACAAATATGATATTAAGAAGACGACATTAGTCTGACTCTATATTTGTAATTTGTACAAAAATGCAATTCTAATTCCATTCTTTTGTTTTTCTTTTAGCTTCTACCAATGATGATTCTCCTGTCTTAACGAAGTATGTATTGGGTTTCCAAGAATGTGCTAGCGAAGTCAGTCGCTATTTGAGTTCCATGGCCGAAGTAGACCCTGAGATTCGAACCCGTCTCCTCAACCACCTGGCTACCTACATTACTTCATCTCCCTCTTTTCCCAACTCTTCTTCCCCCAAACGACACTATTCGTCTTCTTCGCCTTTGCCTGCCGCTCTGGTCAACCGACCAACGTCCGCGTCCGAAAATTCCTCCTGTCCTTCTCCAGACAAAGTGGCCTCTTCTTCACCACTACCATCACGACATGTCTTTGCGGCGAAAGTTCCAGGGTGCCCCACCGAAATGATCACTTCAAACGACGCTTCTTCTTCGTCCGATTCCAAACAAACGATTTCGTCTGCGACCACAAATGTGACCGGCGTGACCAATGGCATCCTGACTTTAGACGCTTCTCTTTCTCACATCCAGACATCAAAAATGGGAAACGTCCAGTTGCTGGCCACGAAGATGCCGGCTTGTCAAGTAGCATTCGTTCTTCCCGCTAGCGTCATGACTGACGACTCCCAACAAACACTCCGGCCTCAACAGAATTACTTCCCTGTTCCAATCTATGCACCCACCTCCCAAGCCACCCTCATGCCGATGACCAGCTCAGGACACAGCACAGGAGCAATGATGGCTTTGATGCCCGATGTAACCAAATCTGGAATCAGTGTAGCACCACTGACCAATATGACAGCCGTACCTCAGATTATATCCTTTCCAGGGACATTGCCCAGTCCCATATCGTCGAGAGCACAGATTTTAGTTAATGGAACAGACATTTACAAAGAGACTGAACTTTCACACAAAAACAGTACCCGGATGTCGTCACCCGAAATGAAACAGACATTATCTCCTTCTCCTTCTGTAACCAAGGAACTTACAAGAAACCACATATCAACCCATGAAGAACCGTGTACTTTACGTGTTTGCGAAGATGAGAATGTTTGGCGGCCATGGTAAATTCAGTAACAGTCTGACATGATTATTCTCTTAGATGCAAAATCGAGATTTGAGTAATATAGAAAAAAAATCCAACTTTACCATTATCAGCATCACTTGAAATGAATGTAATTATCAATAAATTTATAATATAGAACCTATGAGATCTTGAAATACATACTTCTGTGCTTTTCCATCATTGCAAATCAGTCGGTTAAATGCCATACTTGATACACGCTTGGGCGATCATGTCTTTCGTTTCATGATTGACAAGGCAGAATATTTTCCCGCAGTATCTTTCCGTTTCTTTTTGTGGTAGACTGGTAGCCAACCAAGGCAATAGGATCCAGTCTATCCTGCTATTCAACCCAGATGGGTTCATATCGTTCCAAAGGGTATATGTGCGTAGGTGAATTTAACGAATACGACTGGAACTCGGCTCCACGATTTCTTATTCCGAGCCGATATCTATCACACCACAGAGTGTATCCTACAAATCAGATCTTTCAAAATATGCTCATAATATATTAAGTATATATAGACCTATTTGAGGTATTACTTTAGTAATTCAAGTGGAATGTATAAAAATAACGTTTTGGTTTCAATTAGATTCCCACGGGAAAATTGTAAAATACAAATTGTACTCATTTAAACATTTCTCGTGACTAAAAATGTAAGCAAAGTTTATTAATTAAACTTTTATTGAATATGAAGGGACGTACAAAGATGGCTGCTTTAAACCTACTTCAAACTGTTATTTTACAGAATGTGATATCATCTAATGTCTAAAATGATATTTGTTCCTAGGTATGATGATAAACGACATCAAGTTCTCTGATCGGAAGATTGGAGGTTTTGAGGAGGGTGGAACCACGTCTTAATTGTTGCTATCCCCAGGTCAACTCTGATCCGGGGTCCCAGCTATAGGTAAATAGTGATACCCAAACACTATGCAAGTATAAAAATACCAGCAATCCATTTTTTATATAAAAAAGTTACCAACGATATATTTTTAGAGTAGAATAACCAACAATACATTTTAAAGTAACAATAAATTTTATAGCAAAATGACCAACAATACATTTTATTGGTAGTTGAAGCCTTAAAACTATGTAAAAAATATTTAGATTTGGGCATTAAATAACCCATAGAGGTGTTTATATGTCGCTAAAAAATCAACCAAAATGATGATAGATTTTTGTATTTATATAATATAGAAATTCTGTTTTAGTCTTTCAAATCTCGTTTGAAAAATGTTATAATTATTGCAAAATAAATCCATTCTTTTCTGTATTTTAAGACTGAGAAAGACAGACTGAATGTACCAAAGACTAAAGAGTGGCAATTTTTTGACAAGAATCAAATGATTCAAAAGATTTCTTATTAAAAAGTATTTTTTTAAAATATTATTATTATTATTATTATTATTATTATTATTATTATTATTGATTCTTCTTAAAATATTCTTTTGAGTTAGATACAAAAAAATGGCGTATTTTTTGTTGGCAACACTAGAAAAGAGATACTGAAAATTTCAATCCGATCAAACAATCCTATAAAAATATCTGATAAGTGATCAGATTTAAACCAGTAGGTCTTATGGAATTATTGCTTAAAGAAATACAGCAAAAATATGTTTAAAAGTGTCTCTGGCTTCGTTTCTTTCTTTTACATGCAATATATATACGCGTCTTTTTTGTTTTTTAATAAAAGATAATATTAGTACTTTTATATGGAAAGTGTTCAGATGAACGCTCCATGCTTTAGTTCTACCAGTTCTAACCCTCACGGCTAAAACTCCCCATATTACGCACATTGTATCCAAATATTATTATTTCCTTCGTATTCTGTTCGATAAAAGTGACTCATCTGTTGTTTTTTTTAATTCTTTCGCTTATTGTTTTTGGGGTCAAACTAATTTTTAATCTTACTAATATAAAAAAAAACCCTTCCCGATAATAATAAAAAAAAAGTTTTTCCCTAAATCTCATTTATATCCAAAATTATAATTATCAATAGGATACCTTAGGGTGAATAAACTTTTTTACTAGGTGGACGGGAAGGGGTCTTTATATTAGTAAGATTAAAAATTATTTTAATCCCAAAAACAATAGACAAAAATATTTTTAGTAAAAAAACTCAGGTGAGTCATTTTTATCGAACAGCACTGTGAGTTCCACTGGAACAGCTTCCGAGGAGCCGCTGCTTTATAGAACCAACTTTCAAGAGGACGCATCCCCGATCACTACAATCTTAACCAATCTACAGTCTCGGGTTATCTGTTGTCTTCCCCACATATCCCAGTAAACTGTGCCTCTTATTCTGAAATTCTCTACATCGAGTGGTTCTTGTGCCTTGTACAAGATAAACATTATTGTTAGAAGAAAAATAAATATATCATACGGACACAACAGAATTACGTCGAGGCAACCCTTTGTTAAAATAAAAAGTTCCAATGAGCTTCTTCTATGTGATGTGTTCGTTCAAGAAGTGGTCGATCATGGATCTCCGCAACTTCTTTTTCTTTGATCTTCTTACCTTCAATTGCCAGATGCGTGTCAAATTCGCCAAACCCCCTTTTCTTATGTATCCCAGAAATTACAACTGTCTGATTTTAAGTATAAGTTCTCTTTTTTATTTCCATTTTCTTTAAAATGTCCTCAAAGCCTCTGAACAGGAGTAGAGGCTTATCCCGTATTTCCTGTTTAGGACTGGGTTTCCGGCTCCTTCTAAAGTATTTTCATCCTCTTTTACTCATAGTAGCCTCTTGCGTCTTAGTGGCATTATCGCCTTACTTGGGGTGAACTGATTAAAAATAAATATATTTACTGAATTCAAGGTCAGAAATCTTATTTCAAATTTGGGCGTCTTCAAGTTCACTTTTTTCTTTTGAGTAAAAATCCCACTGAAACACCAGTTCGTATTTGATTACCGAAGTTAAGCAACGTCGAGCCAGGTCAGCACTTAGATTGGAGAACCACTTGAGAATACCGGGTACTGTAACTGGGACGACCATCTTCATCACGTAAAAGAACTTAATTGCTATGGAAACCACAACAGCAAAGCTTAGTGTTTTGTGAAACTGTAGCCTGTCAATGGCGGCTACGGGGCTAAAAGAAGCGAGAGAAGCGCGCGAAATATTTCTGTTTACTAATTTTCGGAAACTGATTGCAGAAAAGAATCATTTTTCAACATACAGATTGAATTTTATAATTTTTTACCCAATATTAATTAATACTCAAAATTCTCAAGTCAATGTTTATTAAGAATCATTTTTAATCATTGGGTCAAAAGTTATTAAGTCTGATGGGTAGATTTTTCAGCTAACCTGTTACGTTTCTCTTAGTGTATTGGAATTATAAATGTTCACCAAATTTTTATCCGACTTACGTCCAGATCACGTTTAAACACAGGTTCCCGTACGATCACTGAAGTTAAGCAAAGTCTAGCCTGGTCAGTACCTAGATGGGTTAACTCTTGGGAATACTACGTGCCGTAAGTTTGAAATGTGTAGATGGTGTAATGGATAATGACTCGGAATCATTAATCGGAGAGCCGAGTTCCAATTCCAGACGGGTTCAGTATATTCACTTACGCGTAAATACCCCTGGGAAAGGTATGAATTCGCATATTCTTCTCCCCAGCTACGGATTAATTAGTAACACGTTTATCGCCAAACCATTATTAACTGGTCAAAAGAATTTTTCTTACAATCTAAAAATATTTTCTGTAAAGGGTTGATAAGCGGTAAAAAAGAATCAATAAAAAATATTTTTTTATCCATTTAGGAAAGATAATGAAAAAAGAAACGAGAAATATTGAAGTGAAGTAGGGACTCTAAATTCTTTCTGAAGACATCTTGGTCACATTTGCACCAAGGCAGAACATCGGGGAAGATTTTGGTTTCTTCAAAGAATCAGCGAAAACGTCTTTGATATCTATTCTTAAATAGGCTTGTCAGATTGAGATTTTCATACGGATGTCATGCCTGGAGCCAAACCTGCCTGTCAGTTGTATGCAACTGCTTTCTATGGTCAATGTTTTAAAACGGTTTTGTGTGAGTGAAGCCTGTGAGTTTTAACGAAGATAATCCTGGCGCTACAGAATCATAAACAACTTTAACAAGTAACAGAAACCGTATCACTTGATGACTTCCAACACTAGCAACTGATAAAATGTATATCATATGTAAGTCTAATGGAAAGTAATAATAATAATAATAAGTGATATTCCACACTACTTCAAATAAAAGGTTATGAAGGAAACTCCCATCAATACTGAAAAGATCGATAACAGTTACTGGACTTGAGGAACAAGAAAACAAGCAAAAACATTCTTTTTAAAATATTGAGGGTCGCTGAATTGTAGTAAGCTTTTCCATTTATTATTAGTAAATATAATTTTTACTTAATAATAATGTTACATAACCGCTACAAATTCATACAAAATCTTAAGATTTGAAACTAAATCATCCTAATTAAAATTCTATAACAATGAAAACAATTCTTGTAAAAATTCACTCACCGAAAAAAATATTTCTAAATAAAATAGTGTCCATCATATATCTTATTCATAAAGACAATTAAAAAACTTTTTCATTAAATAATGTCTTAGTTTTATTGCCTTTTAATTTTACGATTCAGAGCAGATTTCAGGGTCCTGTTTTATAAAAATAATAAAATAGAATAATTGATGATTTAAGTTCTCCAAGGATCGTATTTATCACTAATATAAACATTAAGCCCTACAAAAAATAATTTCTCGAAATTTCATAAAATTAAATAAGTGTGTGTGTGTGTGTGTGTGTGCGTGGATCTAGCTAACACCTTTATCCACCTCAAGGTCACATGGCAGAGTGGATAAAGGTTGGTTAGATCCAGTTGGCGTTGGTTAGATCCAGTGACAGGACCCAAAGAGTGTGAGTTCAATACCCGGTTAAGGCAGTGGAGAACTTGCAGAGGGAAATTAACAGGAGATAAGTGATAACTGACATCCATCAAACATGGCACGTGGAACTAGAACAGTCTACCCCAGTAAGCGAAATAAAGCGTTCAGTTCGACATTCCAACCACCTGAAGAAGGCCGGAGTGTACAACGGCTGAAACGTTGTAATAAATATGGCGACAAAGATGAGGACAATAGTCTGAATAATGTAAATAGTGTACATAATACCTCATTTCAGAAATATAGACAGATACTGAAGGGTGATAAATATGGCGACAAAGATGAGGACAATAGTCCGAATAATGTAAATAGTGTACATAATAACTCATCTCAGAAATACAGACAGACAGCAATTTTATTGTGAAAAAAATAACTTGCCTAATAAAATGTGACATCATGTAAATCGCTGATAAAGTCTGTGAGCAGAAAGCTGGCACAAAGAAACCTTTCTCTGCGTTTATGGTCCTTTCCTCTCGTTGTATTTTTCTTCCTAGGGATAAGGACTTGTTTTTATTTTAAAACTATCTCCTTATAGCAGGCTACCAATCTAGCGTTAAAAAAAAGAGAAAAGAAATTAGACCGATCGTCAAACTACGTCATTTTTATTCCTTCATCCTTATCTTTTCCAATGGCACCCGTTACCTCTCTCCCCCACCCAACATTATCAGTTTCTTACAGAATACATCTCTTGTATTCCTTGATTTGGCAACAAGTGAATCTTCTCGAGGAAAACTGATCATTTCTCAAGTTCGGCGGAGTCTTGACATGCTGAAGAAATAACAGAAGAACTAAAGTAGTTTTTCTTCCTGTCTTCTCCGATCCAGTTTCCTTTCTTCCCAATTACTTCCTTCTCTCTTCTTGATTTTTCTTGATTTTTCTTTCTTTCTTTCTTTCTTTCTTTCTTTCTTTCACTATTTCACTATTTCAGCTTTCTTTCTTTCTTTTTTCTTTCTTTCTGTTGCTATTTCAGCTTTATTTTTTGTTTGTTTGTTTGTTTCTTCATTTCAGTCACTATTTCAGCTTTCTTTCTTTCTTTCTTTCACTATTTCAGCTTTCTTTCTTTCTTTCTTTCTGTCACTATTTCAGCTTTCTTTCTTTCTTTCTTTCTGTCACTCTTTCAGCTTTCTTTCTTTCTTTCTTTCGTTCTTTCTTTCACTATTTCAGATTTCTTTCTGTCACTATTTCAGCTTTCTTTCTTTCTTTCTTTCTTTCTTTTTTTCTTTCTTTCTGTCCCTATTTCAGCTTTCTTTCTTTCTTTCTTTCTTTCTTTCTTCAGAATTTGTCTTTCTTTTTCATCTTCTTTCTTCCCGCCTCTCTAATTTTGCTTCATTTTCTTTATATAGTTCCTTCGGTTTTTCATTTTCACAAGTCGCTCTTGATTTGCTTCCTCATTTTTTTTTTTATTTCTATCGTTTTTCTTTTGAATCCGACAGTCCTTCTTTTCATTACAATACAAACAATTTTCTTCTTCTTCCACTTTTCAAATTTGTTTATTTCAACAATTTTCCTTCATCTAGCGACTAATTTCATCAGTCCACCATTTATTATACCATGTTTATCAATTATCAATCTCCAGGTTTAGAGTCAACATATAGTAAAGTATAATTAAAAGTATGAAGAGTAAATGTGTGTGTGTGTGTATGTGTGCGTGTGTGTGATAGAGATAGAGAGTGAGCAGATTCAAAGAGAGAGGAGAGAG
This sequence comes from Acanthosepion lycidas, assembly GCA_963932145.1. NCBI lineage: Eukaryota > Metazoa > Mollusca > Cephalopoda > Sepiida > Sepiidae > Acanthosepion > Acanthosepion lycidas. The sequence continues at coordinate 72,785,869 of OZ010593.1, read as the reverse complement.
ACCAAACTGAAAGTGAGAGAGCAAACTCAAAAAGAGATAGCGAGCAGATTCAAAAAGAGAGAATAGACTCGGAGAGAGAGAGAGAGAGAGAGAGAAAGAGAGAGAGAAAGAGAGAGAGGGAGTAGACACAAAGTGTTAGGGGGCGAGAGCAGACGCAAAGCGAGAGACATAAGAGTAGCTCAAAGTGAGAGAGAGAGAGAGTAGAGGGAGAGAGAGAGTAGAGACAAAATGATAGGGGGCGAGCGCAGACTTAAAGCGAGAGACAGAAGAGTAACTCAGTGTGTGTAAGAGAGAGAGAGAGCAAGCTCAAATAGAGATAGCGAGCAGAGTCAAAAAGAGAGAATAGACTCAAAGAGAGAGAGAGAGGGGGGGTAGACACAAATTGATAGGGAGCGAGAGCAGACGCAAAGCGAGAGACAGAAGAGTAACTCAAAGTGAGAGAGAGAGAGATAGCGAGCAGTTAAAAAGAGAGAATAGACTCAGAGAGAGAGAGAAAGAGAGAGAGAGAGTAGACACAAAGTGTTAGGGGGATAGAGCAGACGCAAAGCGAGAGATAGAAGAGTAGAATCAGAAAGAGAGAGCCGACACAGAGAGAAAGCGGGAGAGCAGACTCAAAAAGAAAGCAGGCCTAAAGGGAGAGAGACAAAATAGACCCACAGAAAGAGATAGAGGGAGAGAGAGAAAGAAAGAGAGAGAAAGAGTAGATTTAATACTTATGGCTGTAGCTTCGGGCTATAAAGTATAGTGTCATACGTCCATCTTCAGAGACAAATCCCTTACATGCGTTTCATTCCATTTTATCCAAGTGAAAAGAATCTTTGATGTCGAATTGTAGAAAAATTGTTTTTCTCCTTAGCATGCCATTGCTAAGTCTGCCGCTAAAAAGAAAATGGTTCACTGAGTATTTTTTCTCGCCAGAATCTATCTTACATATTTATAAGTTTACCATTCATCCAAGATTTGAATATTGCGGTCACATCTAATCCGGTGCTTCTGTTAGATATATAGAGATTCTTGATAAAATCCAAAGAAAAATCTGCAATGTTATTGGTCTTGACCCTGCATCTCTGCTTCATTCACTTTTCCATCACAGTAAAATAGTTTCCCTATGTCTTTTCTATAAATATTTTCATGATAATTCTTCTGATGTGCTTTCCTCTATGGTATCTAGACTAAGAAAAGATTGACGACAACGTTTCATCATTTTACAATTGAAATGGCTAAATGTAACCGTAAGTTCTATGCTAACAGTTTCTTCTCTCTGTATTTCTCGCTTGTGAAACACTCTTCTGGCCTGCTTTCCAGTAAAAAAAAAAAACTCTATGTTACAAATTGTTTTTGCGATAATTTAAACTAAAAGCAAGTAGTATTTATTCCAAATCAGATTGATTAAACATTAAATTAAAAATTTCAGAAAAGTATATTTTAGAAAAAGAAAAAAAGAACCCATTACAATCAATTTAAATTCGTTTTGAAATACAACAAAGTATTATTGGAAATATTGATTTAATCTATTAGCTTGAAATGAAAACTAAAATAAATGCCACAGTAAAGTTTTTTTTTTATTTTTAAAAATGTATTTTAAATCTTAGGTTTCGCTTTTCTTTGGAGTCCCTTACCTTAAAGAGTCAGCCTATACTTTTTACTTTTATAAATTACCTCAGCTCTAAATGGTTACAAGTAACGGTTTTGAATAACAGCTTTCAGAATAAGGGTGCACCAACAACATGAAAATAGCGCAGTGGTTTTAGATTTGAACAGAAAAGAAAAATTTCCGGGATATGTTTTGTTTGCTTCTTGTCCACAATCTTCTAACTCTGATGGCAAATTTGTTTGGATTTAAAAAAAAACAACTTTTTTCTCTCTATCTTTTCTTTTTCGGAAGTTGTTAGGCATTCTGTTTACTCCTCATACTTTCACGATGTGGAAAAAGGGGGAAAATTAGTGGCTTTCTTGTAAGAAAAAAAATAACAGAAAAAAAAATCTTAGTCTATTAATCAACTTTCTTTTCCTGGAAAATGTCTTTTTTTTTTCTACATCTTCCTCCTTGACAGTGAATATGCTATTGTGTGCCTTGTAATCGCTTAAGGAAGGTATAAAGACGGAAGGAAATAGCAAAGCCTTAAAGATTTGCTGAATTTTTTGTGCTAAATGCATTGAGGCTAAGATGGAGACGGATGCTACGTTAAGGCTGTCACCTTTTTGACATCGAAGGTCAGGGCGATGGGTCATGACAAAATACAGTCTGAGGTGGCGGACGAGAAAACAAAAGAAAGAGAAAATATGATGGGAAAAACAAACAAGAAAAGGGTAATGGGCGCAGAAGTAATTAAAAGAAAAAGAAACGGAAAGGGAAAAATAAATGTGAGAAACAAATAAAGAACTACTACGACTACTACTAAATGTAAGAGAAACCTTAAGAGTCAGGGATTCGCCTTCTTACGATGTCGAATTCGGCATCATCATCGTCATCATCCGTCGACCTCCCTGTGTTTGGTCGGAACTCCATTAACAATCCTTTTCCTCACTGATCGGTTCTGCATTCCCATGAGGATGATGAAAAGTACCTCAAGCGCAGATACCATGGTTTGGGAATCGGGGTTGGACATTGGAGATATGGAGATGCGAATGCAGGCCCGAGCAGTGAGGAAAGGGAATGTTAATGGAGTTCCGACCAACTACAGGGAGGTTGAAAGATGATGAGGATGATGAAAAGTATCTCAAGCGCAGACACCATGGTTTGGGAATCGGGGTTGGACATTGGAGATCTGGAGACGGGAATACAGGACCAAGCAGTGAGGAAAACGATTGTTAACTACAGGGAGGTTGAAAGATGATGAGGATGATGAAAAGTACGTCAAGGTCAGACGCCATGGCTCGGGACACAGGGTTAGACATTGGAGATCTGGAGACGGGAATGCAGGACCGAGCAGTGAGGAAAGGGAATGTTAATGGAGTTCCGACCAACTACAGGGAGGTTGAAAGATGATGAGGATGATGAAAAGTACCTCAAGCGCAGACACCATGGTTTGGGATTCGCGGTTGGACATTGGCGATCTGGAGACGGGAATACGAGAAAATGGTTGTTAATGGAGTTCAACCCTGAGTCCCGAGCCATGGTGTCTTGGAAAGTAAACTGTCGCGAAATGATATCTCCAGAATGATGCCAAAGAAGTAAGGATGAGACGGCAATGGCTGGTAAACTGTTATCGTTTTTGTTTTTAGCTTCAGAGAGATTGGTCTCATTTCTCCGTAGATTGTGTTAAGTATTACATGGAATCTCCAAATGATGTTCTGGATTTTTCTAAGCAGATTTGTTTATGTTCTATCTATTCGTCCTTCAAGACGAACAGATAATGAGATAGGCGTCATAGAATGCCCTTGCCTTGCTGCTCTTAGTGTGATGGGGTTGTGTAGCTCGCGTGAACGGTTCTCCTGGAGCTAGACATAAAAATTTAAGAAAAAAGAACGGAAAAGTTTTGTTATTTTATATTTTGTAACGTATAAACTTTCATCGAGTAATCAATGGAAAACAAGTCGACTATCTTTCCGAAGACAAGTCATGGCGTTTCCCAATTTACAGATTTATAGACTGTGAAAGATACTATTGCCTAGTGTAGAAACCCAGATTAACTACCAACCCACCAAAATAAAAAATATCCCGGTTATAGTTCATCTTAGTCCAGAATATTTCCCCCAGAGTATGGTTGAAGATACATAACAGTTAAGTACTTTTTTCTTTGCGTATTAGATATTATATATTATCAATCATCCTACACCTTGTGCAAATTAATTGAAACAAAACAAATTCCATTACTATTTACTTTTTCGTATTTTTCCAATGAAACTTGACTCAGTGCACATGTTATTACTTCTTATGTCTACCACACAAGGTCTTTCCTCGCCAACTGACCATAGATTCACGATTGGATTTAAATCAGGAGAATTTCCGAGCCAGTCGATAGTACTTTGATTTGCTCACTAGTAAGGCATGCCATTGTATTCGTGCAGCGTTACAATTTTCGTACGCTTCCTTGGAGTAACGCAGATAATGGCCGTAGGACAACTAATCGACAGTCGAGACAATAGTTTCTGAGCGTGATGAAAATCTGATGCAATTATGGATGACGCAGTATTTTTCAAGGTCAAACAGATTTCATCATACACCCCGAAAATAGATTCATATCTATTGCACACCACTGCAAATGACCTGATCTGAGGAAAAAATAGAAATCGGTTACACCCTTTCATTCCATTGGGTCTAAAACTGATTGTATGGCGAAAGAAAAGAAACTAAAGCATTTGTTTCGATTAATTTGCACAAGGGTGTATATGGTTATGCATTGAATAACAAATTCTGGGTGACGCGTTTCGCCTTTAGAAGGACTTCATCAGATTAAGGTAGTTTTTATTGATGGAATATACGCAGGAGGAGAAGGTGGATATATAAACGTGATCTTTTGTCATAATTATGTACCGAGAGGAAACGTTGAAGGTGTGAAAACACTGAATTTGAAATTTTTAATTTTATATTTTGAAGTTAATTTTTTTTATCAGACGCATCTAGACACACAGTTTCAGACGATTTCGTTCACTTTCCCTACGTCTGAGAAAAGAAAAGATTAAAAGTTAAAAATTTTAAACTAAAAGAATCGACCGAGCATATGAGCAGCGGATGGCGTTTTTAGGAAAATGCAAGCAATCATGTAGTATCAGTTAGTGACTCTGTTGATATTTCTGGGAAACATAATTTGGAAAGGTAGCTTGGAGAATTTGACACTTACAGAACGTGCTGAAGATAATAGGGAAACAGGGAAAGAGATAGCTAACTTTCTTCAAATTGAGACATTACTTAAGACTAATAATGCGTGAAATACCATGATCGCCCACGTCCTGAGGGTGTGCGGCACATAAAAGAAGAGGGTTTAGAATAGCCAACCTCGAAGTAAAAATTCGTCTAGTCTAAAACAGGGTCCGGCAACCTTTTGCTAACTATTTTGCCGCTTAGGGTTTTAAAATCATTTTGCCGCTTATTTTTTTGAAAATCATTCAGTGTGCCAACAGCATACGTATTTTTATACAAGTCAAGGTCAATATATCTGTTCTACAATATATTTTATGTAAGCAAATATATGGATATAGATCCGACAGTATGAAGAAAAATATACGGAAAAAACAAACAAAAATCCTTATATGCAATTATGCTGTTTTAATGTTGATATAATGTCAACGTCGGACGTTTCGGTCTAATAAACCATCTTCAGGACATATTCATAAAATATAATTAACATTATCAATTCAACATGACAAAGACGATGGCCATAAGAACCAGACTTATCCAAACAGATAACTGAAAGTTTTATATGATCAGCGTTCCGTTTAAACATGGTCACGTTGTCGTCACGTGGGCGACGCTGTGAAAATGTATTCCTAAAATTTGTGTATTTTGAATGAAAAATGAAAAGAATTCTATTTTGATCTAAAATTTATATGTACGCTTGTCGAGCATTAATCTCGCTAGAAAAGGGGAAATACTAAAGAAGCCAGGTCTAGTATTCACCGTGCGTGATCTTATAAAACTTTCAGTTATCTGTTTGGATAAGTCTTGTTCTTATGTCCATCGTCTTTGTCATGTTGAATTGATAATGTTAATTATATTTTATGAATATCTCCTGAAGATGGTTTATTAGACCGAAACGTCCGACGTTGACATTATATTAACATTAAAACAGCATAATTGCATATAAGGATTTTTGTTTGTTTTTTTCCGTATATTTTTCTTCAATATATTTTATATATTAATATATAGTATATATACTTTCAGTCAGTCATGTGCCATACGTGATACACGCTTAGGCGATCATGTATCTTTCGATAAATGACTAACAAGGCAGATATTTTTCCTACAGTAGGTTGCCATTTCTTTCTGCGGTAGACCAGTTGATTTTTTTTTATGGTTACCGATGTACACATTAGTTTTTTCCAGGTGATAGGAATTTCAAACTGAAATCTTTATTTGAGGTGTCGGCAATCTTTTGCTATGTGCCGACTTAGGGTTTTAAAATCATTCATTTTGCCAACAATATACGCATTTTCATACAAGTCAAGGTCAATATACCTGTGCTACAAAACTGTTCTAATTTCACGTGCTACAATATATTTTATATAGTAATATATAGTATATATACTTTCAGTCAGTCATGTGCCATGTGTGATACACGCTTAGGCGATCATGTATCTTTCGATACGAGGCAGATTTTTTTTTCCTGCAGACGGTTTCCATTTCTTTCTGCGGTTTGACCAGTTAACTTTCTTATGGTTACCGATGTACACATTAGTCTTCTGCAGGTGATAGGAATTTCAAGGTGTCGGCAATCTTTTGCTATGTGCCGACTTAGGGTTTTAAAATCATTCACTTTGCCAACAATATACGTATTTTTATACAAGTCAAGGTCAATATACCCGTTCTACAATATATTTTACATAGTAATATATAGTATATATACTCTTAGTCAGTTATGTGCCATGCGTGATACAAGCTTAGGCGATCTTAGTATATAATATATATAGTGTAACCCGGATATAAGAGAGTTGTGAGGACTCGAGAAGAAGTCTCTTATATCCGGGTTTGGTCTATTTTGTTTAGGTAAGTATGGGAATAATTCGGGACCAGAGAAAATCTTTCTTATATCCGTGTTTCTCTTATATCAGGGTCTCTTATATCCGGGTTACACTGTACTTTAGTATATATTAAAATTGAAACACATACATGTCTTCTTTGCGTTGTAGTATTAGGTTGGTGCAAAAATAATGACGTAATAATGTCGCTTTTTGACGTATTTTTTAACGTCAAAAAACGACATTATAATGTCATTATTTTTGCACCAACCTAATAGTTATTGGTTCGGACTTCGTGATGTCCTTTGCGGCTGCGTGCCATTGGAACTTGCTTGTCTTACCACGTGTAACACTGGTCTAAACCATACACCCCTCTGCCTGTTTATACCCATTTTGACTATTAATATCAAAAGCTGTTTTTCTTATACGGACTTGTATGCAGTGGCTACAGTAAAGGAAGTTGTGGTGAGCTATTCCCATTGTTTATGTCAGAAGAAACATTTTTTCAAATACGAGATTTCGTAAATTTCCGAGGTGAATTTTGTTGGTCATAGCATATAAACATTAATGTAAAACACTATTTACAGTGTTCAGACCCTTGTCCTCATCTTCATTGTCATATTTACAACGGCCCAGTGGGTGAAAACTTTGGTCGAAATAATACAGTAACTTGACCCAAAGAGTTCTGAGTTCAATACCTGGCCAGAGCATTGGAGAGCAAAAACTTGGAGAGTTGAGTTGCCAAAGGAAAATATTAGGTTGGTGCAAAAATAATGTCGTTTTCTCACATATGTTACTATGTGAGAAAACGGCATTATTTTTGCACGAACCTAATAACTGAAACTAAGATAGCCAGAAAAGGCGTGAAATTAGAACAATCTACCCCAGTAGACGAAATAAAGGGTTCGGAGGGAAATTCCAACGTATATATCACCCGAAGAAGGCCGAAGCGTACAACGGCCGTAACCATCTTGGGTACAACAATAAAGATGATGACAGCAGTCTGAAAAGTGTAAATAGTTACAATACCTCACCTCAGAACTATAGACAGATATTAATGTATAAATATTAAAAAAAAAAAAGGATATGTAGCCTCTGTCGTATTGCATAGCAAATCTGCTTTTTTCCTTTCCAAGTTTTGAGCAACACCTTTTT
>OZ010593.1:72745596-72773096 GCA_963932145.1 Acanthosepion lycidas | reverse complement strand
ACTCTCTGCTTTCGGGCGGGGAGGAACCCGAAAGAGGCTACGCCGAAGGGTGGATTCTCTTTCGGGGAAGTGAACCGACCCTGAACCCGTTTATACGTGTTCAATGGACATATTTTTGGCCGAACCCACGGGCTCGGAGACCCACGTTAAACTGGCTTTGTGCCACATGATGCCCTCGTAGGGGGTGACTAAATATCGAGTTGGTCAGTTAGTTGACTGGCTATTCGGTTGAACTCTCCGCCTTCGGTCGGGGAGGAACCCGAAAGAGGATAGGCCGAAGGGCGGATTCTCTTTCGGGGAGGTAAACCGACCCTGAACCCGTTTATACGGGTTCAATGGGCATATTTTTGGCCGAGCCCACGGGCTCGGAGATCACACGTTAAACCGGTCTTGTGCCACATGATGCCCTCGTGGTGGGGGTGACTAAATATCGAGTTGGTTAGTCAGTCAGTCGATGTCGGACGATCGTTAGTCGGATATTAAAGTACCAGCCACCACAACTAGATTACTGCGTCATTACCTATTATATCAAGTTCCTAACGTTTTGTACGTCGAAACTATTTTAGGACCGACTTAGTACAAATACAAGCCTCCACTGTGAAACCACTACATAACAAAGTTACAACACTCGAATGTTTTTTGGGTTTTCAGAGGGAAGGTTGAACTGTAGTAACTACGTTCAGAATATTGTTCTGCTGCTATTTCTGCAACAAGATAAGCATGTGCTGTTCTAGCAAGGTAATCTTTTGCACTTCATGTCCTTTAAAATGTTTAACAACTTTCTTGGCCACAATCACCGGACCTGCCCATGATCTGCATGCAGGTCCAGATTATGACGTTTTTGTTATAATAAAAGATCTGCCTTGAATGGTGAAACGTTGTAAGAACCTGGACGCAAATTTTCTGTGGATGATTCCAGCAATATAGTTCCTAATGTTTTGTACATCGAACCTATTTTAGGACCGACTTAGTACAAATACAAGTCTCCACTGTGAAACTACTACATAACAGGAATAATGAACGAAAATATCAGTCGAAAGATCGAGAAAACATTATCAAAAGACTTTAGAAAACGTCTATCAGCAGTGATTGGTACGGAAGTTTTCACAACTAAGCGTGTAGCATACTAATGCAAAAGTCAGAATAATTATCTACTGGACATCATAGAATTAAAATAATCATAACAATTTTCCTTTCATATATTAATCTGGTTTAGCAACGATGAAATGAGTAAATAAATGACATCAAATTCAGAATAATTAATAATCTTGGGGTTGAATTTTTTTTCCGTACTATAAGGTTGGTGCAAACGTAATGTCGTTTTTGACGTTAAAACATACGTCAAAAAACGACATTATTACGTCATTATTTTTGCACCAACCTAATACTATTGTATATTGCTTGATAATGGCACGAATCGATCTCTACTTTTCAGCCCGCCTCAACTACTGGTCAAATACCGTAACGTGAGGTACAATAAACCCGCCCTTTACAACGAAGCTTAGATAGAGCGACTTACTGAAACGTGCCATCCTGGATAGGCACCTGGCCGCTAGATGTTAAAGGAGATATCAAAACCGTGCATTTGGATATATGCAACACCTTACTAACCTAAACAATCCACCTATACAAATGAAGATAGTGAAAAGGAACAATCTTCGTTACTGTCGTATGAATAAATAAAAAATCCCTTTACGTTAGGATACGAAACTGAGCAGATATGTCTATTTCGAGAGTCAGAGAAAAATCTGCGTTCGAAGGCAATATTCAACTTGGTCATCGACATAGTCCGTAGTCAAGAGATCTAAATTACGTCATTTCCAATTACGCTTTTCACTAAGGGAACGCAGGTTCGAGTCCTGCCAGAGAACGTATATTTTTCTTTAATGAGATTTCCCGAATATTCAGGCTGGTAAACGAAAATGAATATACTGTTTAATATATAAGCGGAGCATTTACTCAAGTATAAGTATCGACTAAAAGTAACGTTTACGTATATATATATATATATATATATATATATATATATATATATATATATATATATATATACACAGTTAGATCAGGGCTACAGGAATGTAGGACGCCCATGGCTAAGATACAAAGACAAGCTGAAAAGCAACTTGTCAGCAGTCAATATACCGCATAACACCATTGAACGCTTAGCTTTGGAGCGGGTAGAATGGAGATCAACGTGTTTTAGTGGACTCAGAATTTTCAATCTGCTTGTCTGAATCATCTTCAAGAAGCGAGAGCAAGATCTAAAAGGTCAGCCAATCTAAGAGTGATCTCATTTCACAATCCTCCCACTTGCTTCATATGTGGCCTAATTTGTAAATCACTAGCGGGTCTTAAATGCCACTTAAGATTATCGCACAAACTTTCATAACTGAATCAATAAGCTGTCAGATCCTCATACGTCGAAACCGACGGGAGAGTCCATTATATATATATATATATATATATATATATATATATATATATATATATTGTATTGCAGGCTATTTAAAACCAGAAAATATTTTAGATTGTTAGAACTTTTTTTGAAGCTAATAATGGTTTAGTGATACAAGTCTTAATAATTAACTCATAGCTGGGAGAGAGTAGGAGAAGACGTGATTCATACCTTTCCCAAGACGTGGATTCATACCTTTCCCAAGAGTATTTGCGCATAAGTGAAAATAACGAAACCAACTAGAATTGGTACTTTGTTCTTTGATTAAAAAATCGGGGCCATTATCTATTACTCCACCTGCACATCGAAGCTTATAACACCTGGTATTCCCAAGAGGTAATCCATCCAGGCTCGACTGTGCTTAACGTCGGTGATTATGCGGGCAACGGTGATGTGGACGTAAGCCCTGTGTTCTTCGGATTAGGATGTTTCTCAGAACAATGACATTGACATACGAATCAGCAGGACAAGCCAGCCACCGGGGAGGTTCCGTAACAGAGTGCTCAATCAGAACAACATACACCTGTCAACGAAACAAAGTGTACCATGCAATGGTTCTCACTCCCTTCTATCCTTTACGCAGTTGTGGACCTTGTACCGCAGGGACATCAAGAAATTGGAAAAGTTCTCCATGTGGTCCCTTCGCATTGAGAATAACGTCACAGGATCACATCACCAACTTCGAAAATTTGGACCGTGCGGACTCGAGTAGCATCGAACCAATGCTGATCTAGTTACAAGTCTGATGGGTTAGTCACGTTATCCGTATGGCGCAACATTACATTCGCAGATGCTTGTTATATAGAGAGCTGTTATGTGGCAGAAAATATCAAGGCCGAACAAAGAAACAGCACAAAGACTCAACCGGAACCAATCTCTGCTAATACAAGATAAGACCAAAGGAACTAGAAAGGGTGTTCTGCCGATCGATCGTGTTGGCGTGCAATTTTCAAGCAAGCCTTTGCAAACTTTGAAGAAGCCCGTGGTAAAAAGAGAACAGCGCCAAAATGTCATTGATTACAACCTTTAGTGTCCCTACTGTTCCGAACTGCGAGTCCAGATTTGATTTGCGGAATCATTTCCAGATCCACTGATGAATTGCAAAACAAGGCCTTCTTCGGAACCGAATGACAACTGTCATATAGAAATAAAATGTCGCTGCCTACGCTTGAGATTTGAACCAGTGAGCAAACACAGGCGATCCCATTACTAAATTAAGTAGACCAGGTGACCATAGTGGTAATGCATATATGGGAGGTAGTGTGTGTCTAACTGATCACATTTCTATTCTATCCTCTATTACTATTCGGATCGTTATTTCTAGTCTATCCTCTATTACTATACGTACCGCTATTTTTTACTCTATTCACTATATTATTTCTCTATTCAGATCACTATACGGATTACTATTCGAGCGAGTATTATCCTGCAAGTGTTATTAGTGCGAGTGTTATTCGAAGGCGTCTGGCACCAGTATTGTTCAATGGCGTTACTATAGTTGTATCTGCGATTACAAAGTCTCTACTACAACGAGCATTACGAAAGTGACGAGTATCCGTTGACATCACAAAAACAACCGTGATGAAATAAAAAGGAAATTATGCGCAGTTGGTATATTATTTAAGAGAAAGTAAAGAAATTCTTAATAGATTGAAGATGCATATTTACACATCACACGGAAAGGAATTCTATAGACAATCAGTAATTTAGGTAAATAACTAAAAATATACGCCCATATACCTATTCACTTTGATAACATGCACACAAGTTCTTTATTTATGCGTGCGTCAATTTAACAATAAGGCGCATGCATTTGAAATATTTACTCAGCTTAGCTTTATACAAAATTACGGCAACAGTTCATCCCACTAAATGTAGAATTCACAATACAGACGACTATTTTGATCATTTCTACATCAAACACTATATGCACGTCTTTATACGTACCCCATCTACCGAGTGTAACAGCAAAATTGTCCAAATTGTGTAACACCAAAATTGTCCTTCCTACAAAATGTTTAATATCTTAAAAAACCAAAAAAAAAAAAAAAAAACCCCAATAAACTAATTGAGTTTTATTTTCCAGTTGTTCAGATAAGACGGTTAGCAATCTTGACATCTTAATAATCACTGAAAATCCCTTTGAGTTATTCAGCTAGAAAGATAACAGGTTAAAATCGTTTTGTGACAGCCCCACTATATCTTTCCAAAAGAACAATGGTGAGAGGAAAAAGATCATTCAGGGCTTCGATAATGGTACCAGCAGTCATACTCTGGCTTCCATCTTCAAAGTCTGTTCAAGAACCATCAAGAGAACGGCAAATAGGTTTTAAAAAAGTGGGAACAGGAGAGAGGAAAACTGGATGAGGAAGTCACAACAGGAAGAGGGATCATCATTTCAACTTAGAGCTAAAAAGACCAATTTGAAAAGATCCAACACAATCCGTAAGACGTTTGGTAAATGTGAGAGGAATTTCAGCTATGTCAGTCCAAAGAGCATTGAAAAAAACTTGAAAATGAACATAGTTATTAAAACACAATTAACATTAGACGATATCCAAGTCAACATGTCCTGAAGAAGGTCTACTAGACAGAAACGTCTGACGTCGACATTGAAACAACATTAAAACAGCATATTTGCATATTCGGATTTTTGTTTTTCCATATATTTTTCTTCATACTGTCGGATCTATATCCATATATTTGCTTACACACACACACACACACACACACACACAAACACACACACACACATATATATATATATATATATATATATATATATATATATATATATATGAACTTTATTTCAATCCTTCATGAGTTTTCGATCCTTAGCTATGATTAAGTAATGATGAACATGTCATTTTCGTTTATGATCAGTTTCATCTCGATTCTTCTACTAAGCTTGGAGAGTAATTATACATTCTTTTTGCTCAAGGTATAGTCCAACACTATTATAAAAACCTCGGAGAATTCCAGTAAGATATCTTTAATCATTTCTAAGATACACCGATCAATGGACAGTTATACCGTTACACCCGGTATATATATATATATATATATATATATATATATATATATATATATATATATATATGTATGTATGTGTGTGTGTGTGTGTTAAGTTATTGATAAAGCTCCGCAGAATACAAACCCTCTTCCTGGGCCATATCCTAGAAGAAAGCTACAAGTAATCATATAAAAGATGTCTTTATAAGACGAGTAACAACATTTGCTTCCACGTCTAAATCACACCAACTCATTGCTAGCTACAATCGTCTTTTTTTGTTGCTTAAGTTGTTTCGTCGGAGATTCGAAAAATAAAAATAAAAAGCAAGTACACAGTCCTTTTTATCATGCAGGTGTTCCGACTAAGGTTTTTTTTTTTCTTTCAAGAGTAAAATATTATAATTTGCAATGAGAAGTTTTTCATGGGAGTTTTTTTTTAAGTGTTTGGCCACACACATTTGCCTTCCTATCAAATAAAGAGTTCTCTGTCGTTGCACAATCGAAAAAAAACAAAAAAAAAAAAAAACAGATGTCAGTTTTATTCACTAGAAAAATGCAAACGGACGCGCACACGCAGATAATCACATATACACATATATACTTTAGTACACCGTTGTATACATGCACGCGTCGCCTGGACATCACTATGACGTACACAGGAAAAGAAACACCATTACCTCCCCATGCACTCAGATACTTAGATAAACACACATACAACACTTTATTTGTATATATGTACGTACACAGAACCAATCTATAAACTTTTGTGCATATTCCTACATATACTGTCTTTATGCAACCCGAGCAGGCACACGTGCATTAGATGAAAGTATTGAAGACGTCTGACAACTCTTGCGCCATATTAATTACGATATCCAGAGAGCTGTACGATAATATGAAAAGAGTTGTCATTATTAAGCATCACGAATCCCATAGGGGCAGCACATGTACTGCAGAAGTGATGTTTCTTGAGCAAGATAACCCTCTCCATGACGGTTTGATTGCAAAGTTTTCCTTTATCTAGACCGGTTGCCACCCAAGGCTATAGAACACATTCTGTTCTGCTATTTACCCTTAGCTGGGGGAGGGAGGGGAGTAGAAGAGGATGAGCACGTAAGTGAATGTAATGGACCCGACTGGAATTCGAACTCGGTTCTCTGATTCCTCAATCCAAGCTGCCATTCGTGGCTCCACCGTGCATCCTATACATCCTAGTAAACATATGTCAGTCATATTTAATTAAACACGTGTAAAAGCCTATAATGAGATATTTCAAATATTACCTAATGCGAAAACACACACGTAAATACACAGACACACAAAATAGAATTTTAATTTGAAAAACCTAACGGAATAGAGAGCGAAACAGTACTGCCTGAAAATATATTTTCAATTGAGCACTGTAATAGTATATATATATATATATATATATATATATATATATATATATATATATATATATATATATATATATATATATATATATATACACACACACTATTAACATTATTCGGACTATTGTCATCTTTGTCGCAATATTTATTACAATGTTTCGGACTTCGTACGCTCCCGCCTTCTTCAGGACACATGGCACAGTGGATAGAGATGCTGATCCAGTGATAGGATCCAAAGAGTGTGAGTTCAATACCCGGTTAAGGCAGTGGAGAACTTTCAGAGGGAAAATTAGCGGGAGATAACTGATAACTGGCATCCATCAAACATGGCACGTGGAACTAGAACAGTCTACCCCAAGGATCGAAATAAAGGGTTCAGTTCGAAATTCCAACCACCTGAAGAAGGCCGGAGCGTACAACGGCCGAAACGTTGTAATAAATATGGTAACAAAGATCAGGATAAGTCCGAATAATGTAAATAATATACATAATACCTCATATCAAAATATAGACATATATATATATATATATATATATATATATATATATATATATATATGGTACGTCTTAAACACTTACCTGACACAGGTAATGTATTGTCATCTCTCAGTTGCATTTCTGTCTTCGAGTAGAGTGCAACTCATCTGTGACTCCGTCTGCAAACAGAGATTCAGTCGAGGAAAAAACACTGAGGGGGACCCGGTCCCATGGAACAGCTGCCGGTCCCGAGAAACAGTTGCTCAGTCCCGGGAACAGCTGCCAGCGGCAGCATCTCCCCCTTATTGCACTAGAGAGTGGGGATCGGTAGTATTATGTTGGTGCGAAAATAATGTCGTTTTCTCACATAGTAACATGTGAGAAAACGACATTATTTTTGCACCAACATAATAATATCGATGCCAGCGCAACTGACGTTTGTGGGTGCTGAGCAGTTTTTGGCCCTGACCCGCGTGGGCGTGCTCGGATACCCCGCATTAAATCCGACCTTGTGTCACATCACGTCGCCGTTGGAAGACGGATAAATACTTAAATACCTACTCTGTGCGGCATAAATGTTTAGCCATTATTTAAAAAAAAAATGCAAAACAAAAACATAAATTGAAACATACGTATTCTTGAAAAATTGTTTCAAATTTTGCAAAAAGCTTCCTAACATTCTTTTGTTTTAACGTCTATAGTTTTATTAAATATGGCGACTCAAAGAAAAATTAATCTAATTGTCGCATTAGAAATGGATGGTATGCAGACAAAGTTTCAAAATGAACAAACTGCACCAAATCCATTTTCAAGAAGAAACTGTTCGCTTCATGCCAGGAGAATCACTGAATTCCTATTTATCTTTACAAATGCTCTATCCCCGATTTTGAATACTTTTCTCACATGAATCTATATATAAAATTCTGTAACTTCCGTTAGTTTGTCCATACATTGACCGATCGAAACCAAATTTTGGAGAGAAGTGCAAGCAGGTAAGTGGGTACAAAGTATAGTCGGTTTTACTAGGGTGCGTAGCTTAGTACAATAAATCTTCATTCATCTTTTTGGAAAAATTAAAAGTTTTATTATTTAACACAGATAATACTCCCACTATCTTAAAAGCAATGATTAAATAACAAATATTCATCTAATAGAAATGCAATACTTTTTTTTTTACATATCTTTTCTTTAAATTTTTATATAAACAAGAATTCTGTTTCTAGATCGCCCTGCGTTCGCGAGAACTATAAACAAATCACAAGGCTCAACGCTTCAAAAAGTTCGAATTTTGTTCCAGAAAGATATTTATACGCATGGCCAGCTGTATGTTGCATGCTCAAGAGTAAGAAATCCTAAGAATTTATTTTTCAATGTTAAAAAAGAAAGAAAAGAAATTTTCTTAAAAAATATTGTTTACCATGAAGTCCTTTAAAATTAAATTATATTAAAGAAATTATTAAACCACGAAGTAGGGTTTTTCTCAAAGTATTTTCCCAAACAAATCAGCTTATTCGAATTTCATCGATTGGTTTGCGAAATGGAACGAAACGTAGAGTTTGTAAATCTCGACAACAAATGTTAGTGATAATTTCAATAATACTAAATACTGTGGTGATTTTAACATGTGTCAGAGTGTTGTAAAAAACTCTACTTGTTTTAAAAAGTGATGATTAGAATTGCAATAAGTACAGTTGATTTTACAAGGGTGCGTAGCTTAGTACAATAAATTTTCATTCATTTTTTGAAAAAATTAAAAACTTTATTACTTAACATACAATATACTCTCACTATTTTAAAAACAAATTAATGATTAAAATGACAAATACTTATTTAATAAAAATGAAATATTGTTTTTTGCGTATCTTTTAAGTTTCTATATACAAGAATCCAGTTTTCAGTTCGCTTTTCGTTTGCGAGAACTACAAACAAATCACAAAACGCTTCAAAAAGTTGGAATTTGGCTCCAGAAATAAATATTTACGCTTGGCTAGTTGTATGAAATGAATTAAAATTTATTGAACTAAGCTACGCATCTATTAAAACCAACTGTACTTTGTTGCATGCTCAAGAGTAAGAAATCCTAAGAATTTATTCTTCACTGTTAAAAAAGAAAAGAAATTTTCTTAAAAAATATTGTTTACCATGAAGTCCTTTAAAATTAGATTATATTAAAGAAATTATTAAACCACGAAGTAGGATTTTTCTCAAAGTATTTTCCTAAACAAATCAGCTTATTCGAATTTCATCAATTGGTTTGCGAAATTGAATGAAACGTAGAGTTTGTAAATCTCAACAAAAAATGTCAGCAATAACTTCAACAATACGAAATACTGTGAGGATTGCAAAAAATAATTATAAAAATTTGAAAATTCTGTTTCAGCTTAGATTTGGAATGCCAACAAAGTTGAAGGTCATTACTATTGATCACTTCACAACATATTTTTCAAACAGCCAATCACTGCAATTCCTGTTCAAGGCTCAAAACCGAGAAAGACTTTTTCTTAAAAAAAAAAAAAACATATAAAAATAAAAGATCATTGTTAAAGTTTTTTAAAATATTCTAATTCATTAATTTAATAAAAGTTCAATTTTTGTAAATTTTTATTATTTGTGGACATCATCATTTAATATTTATTATTTAATGGCTACAAAGGATAGAAAGTTATCGAGAGCCATAATTGCCCACATCTTGAAGGGACACATAGAAGAAGAATCTTAAAAAATAAACTTAATGTTGCACTCAAGCTGTTTTTGTCACTGTTAGGAAGCTTTAGATCCAAAGTATATTATTCAAAGCAAAACTGTACCCAATTAAAAGACATGTAAACACTATTCAGTTTGCAAGTCTTGCAATCCATTTTAACTAACAAAATGCAAATATTTAAAATATAGAAAAGATTAATATAAGAATTGATTTGTAGACATGGTAGTAGATATGCTTCAGTAATCTATATATAAAATTCTGTGACTTCCATTAGTCAGTCCATCCGCCACACCCTCCAAAAAATTTATTGATCAAAACCAAATTTTGGAGAGAAGTACAAAGGAAGGGGATACAAAGTACAGTTAGTTTTATTAAGATGTGTAAAAAGCACCAAGTAGACTTTTTGTCAAATTATTTTTCCAAACAAATCAGCTTTCATCAATTGGTTTGCGAAATTGAATGAAACATAGAGTTTGTAAATCTCAACAAAAAATGTTAGCAATAACTTCAACAATACGAAATACTGTGAGGATTCCAACACGCGTCTGTGTGTTGCAAAAAATTCTAGTTTAGTAAATTTTAAACAATATACAGGGTGTCCCAGAAATAATTTTTTCAGTTAACTCAAGCAAATTATAAAAAAAAAAAAATTGACGCAATTTTATGTTTGCTATATAAATATGATAAAAAACAAATGAATTTATAGATCTTATGTCAAAACTTTGTGAAAAATTTTCAACATGTTCTCCGTTTGATTCATTGCAAATTTCAAATAAATCCTTGGCGTTGTAAAACGAATTTTGAAGCATTTCAGGAGTCATCCTCTGCACTGCTAATTGAATGCGTTCTTTAAGCTCAGTTAAATTATTGAAAGGGTTCAGTTCGACATTCCAACCACCTGAAGAAGGCCGGTGGGTACAACGGCCGAAACGTTGTGAATATGACAATGAAGATGGGGATAACAGTCCGAATGATGTAAATAATGTAAATAATCATAATACCTCATCTCAGAGATATAGACAGATATACACATGCACGCATTTCATTTTTTTCATTATTTTTTCGGATCTGATGAGGCCTTAAACAGCGAAATGCATAATCGGATATTTCGAAACAAATATACTTTCATGAACCTTTTCCAATTGTCATATATATATATATATATATATATATATATATATATGACAACTGGAAAAATGAATGGAGCACTTCGGTTGTTTGGCGTTTGTTTACATTTGTAAAAACAATACGCTAAATTTGGCTGACTCATTCTGTCGAGTGAAGATACCTCAGTTCAGTGGTAGAGACTCTGACTGACACCAAATCGGTTGGGTTTCAATCCGGGCTTGAGGCATTCGGAAGTCTAGTCGCACTGAAGAACTGTGATTCAGCGAAACAGTACTGTCTGCGAATGACATGATATATATATATATATATATATATATATATATATATAGATAGATAGATAGATAGATATAGATATATATATCTGTGCATGTGTGTGTGTGAAAGTATACACATATATACATGTACCTTATTATTTATTCATAAAAAACATTATTCACAATACAAGCAAATGTGCATAATTAAATCGACGCTTGGTGCACAAATCTAAAATCACATAAGTATTAGGTTGGTACAAAAATAATGTCGTTTTCTCACATATGTTACTAAACGAAAACGACATTATTTTTGTACCAACCAAATAAATAATGACCGGCTACTCCCGTTTTCCAAGTACAGCCGTCTGCTAAGATGACTAGCCAATCTGTCGCAGATGCATGCTCAGACGATTTGTTTTTTGTTCATTACCCAAAAAGCCCACCTGTGGTTTATACTGCGACTCTGTTGAGCGGACCTTGTTTACAGTTTCTGGAAAAGGGCGTATAATCTGTCATGATCAGCAGTTTGAATGACGCCGGTACGATCATAGCCTCGGTCACAATGAATGGTGACTTCGTGTTCGCACAATCATCGACGGCTTCCCAAGAGTTCTACCTTTTTAATTTCACTCATAAGGCGTGAATCAATCAGTCGGGTGGTTCTCAGGTAGATAGTACGGCACACTAGGATCACCATCCTGAGAAAGACAAATCGATCCTTTACAGATTCAGGGTCGGAAAGCGAACTTTCTAATAACACAGCAAAATGAAAGAATGATAGTAACAGAATATAGAGAAAGATGATTACAGAGATTGATAGATACATAGATGAATATAGAGAGAGAAAGATTAATATAGAGATAGATAGATGAATATAGAGATAGATAGATAGATAGATAAATAGATAGTAACATGCTGAGATAGATAAAGAGAGATAGAGAAATACATAAATGAATACAGAGATAG
Organism: Acanthosepion lycidas; assembly: GCA_963932145.1. Classification (NCBI taxonomy): domain Eukaryota; kingdom Metazoa; phylum Mollusca; class Cephalopoda; order Sepiida; family Sepiidae; genus Acanthosepion; species Acanthosepion lycidas. Next base: position 72,760,706 of record OZ010593.1, on the reverse strand, counting down.
ATAGATAGATAGAACAACAAAGATAGTGACAGTGATAGTAACAGACTGAAGTAAGCAGTAACTTATTGAGATAGTAATAGACTGATATAGATAGATAGATAGATAGATAGATAGATAGATACTAACAGACCAAGATAGATAATGACAAACTGAACTAAACAGTAACAGATAGATAGTAATAAAGTGAGATAGATAGTAACAGGCTGAGACAGATAGATAGTAGCAGGCTGAGAGAGATAGTAACAGAGTGAACTAAACAGTAACAAATTGGGATAGATAGACAGATAGACAGAGAAAGAGAGAGAAATAGACAGATAAATAGATAGTAACAGGTTGAGATAAATATATAGTAACAGGCTGAGATATCTATCTATCTATCTATCTATCTATCTATCTATCTATCTATCTATAGATAGATAGATAGATAGATAGATAGATAGATAGATGAATACATTGATAGATAGATAACAGACGAAGATAGATAGTAACGGACTGAACCAAACACGAACACGTTGAGATAGATAGTAATAGACTGAGATAGATAGATGAATAGATAGATAGATAGATACTAACAGACGAAGATAGATAGTGACAGACTGAACTAAACAGTAGTAACAGATTGAGATAGTCATAGACTGAGATAGAAAGTAACAGGCTGAAATAGATAGATAGATAGATAGATAGATAGATAGATATGAGTGCTCTTTTTCGTAATATGTATAAATTCTTAAAAACACGCATGACTCATCTGAGAATTCACACCTATACGCCCAGACACATCTTGGAAGATTATATTTAGAAAGTGAAATAAAATAAAATAATCATTTGTCAGAGTTCAACTTCTATTTTACTTTGACAGACGGCAACTTTGCCGCCCACTATTAAGATTATTTAGCAATTTCCACTTCATTTTTTCTTCCGTTATTTTTTCAACAACTGTCCAACCATAAAGAATCCAAGACATTACCATTTCAATTTGACTGAAACTTCACCCGGGGAGAATGTTTCAAATCTTTTATGTCGTATTAAATGACATTTGATTTCTATTTCATTCTGTGTTTTAGACTACTTCTGAGATCTCGTCGTATTATTTAAATGAAAAACAAAAAGAAAGAAAAAGAACGCTTATGTAAGTTTTTAGGCAAAACTTTTATATTAGTACCTTTTCTCACGATTACTTTTAGAATATATTACCATAGGTCAGTAAATTTAAAAGCTTATTCTTCTTAACAGGTTACGCTTATTTACATCTGTTTATGAATAGATATCGAAAACAATTTTCTCATAGCAATAAATTAAAAAATGCGGTCATAATAAGAGCAAAAACAAGGACGGTTGTTGGAGGCGTCATTCGTAAAGTTCATGGCCTGATTCATTCGCTTATTACCGCACGCCCAGATGACTGATTGGATAAAACGAATTTGTGACCCAGTAAAGTTCGGATATTTCGTCTAATCTAAGACTTATTCTTTACTTCGCTTTTAAGTATTAAAAAAAAAGTCAAACTTTTCAATAATAATGTAGATGACAGTCGTGCCACTCGTTATCGGAACACTAGGAACAATCCCGAAGACACTAGGAAAAAGACTAGAGAGATTGGAATGATTTAGATGAGTATCTAAAATACTGAGGAAATACTGGACTACAGAGGAGAGGAGACTTGTTGTCACTTGAGCTAAAGTTACTGCTGGAGGTGGGGTGATCATTCAATGGAAAAATAATATATATATATATATATATATATATTATATATATATATATATATATATATATATATATTATATATATATATATATATATATATATATATATATATATATATATATATATATATGTTAAAGATCAGATGCAGATCAAATATGGATCGGAATCCGACAGGATGATAAAATAAAAGAACAAATAAGAAACGTATATCAATCTGACATGTTTCACTTTTATTAAAGCTTCGTCAGAGATTGAGAAAAAGGCAAGAAGACAAAGATTCTTGTATTTTCTATTTTGTGTGGTTTGATTTTCATTCGTCAGCCTTGTTCTGTTTTTTGTTTCCTTTTTGTTCTTTATTTTATGATTATATATATATATATATATATATATATATATATATATATATATATATATTAAGCAATATAGTCGTTATGTGGCCTGACGATTGTATATAGCATGAAACAGACTGTCGCCTCTAAGTGCTGACTTCTATGTTCACTTTTATATATATATATATATATATATATATATATATATATATATATATATATATGATAAAATAAAAGAACAAATAAGAAACGTATATCAATCTGACATGTTTCACTTTTATTAAAGCTTCATCAGATATTGAGAGAAAACAGACAAAAAGATAGAAAACACTGATATTTTCAATTATGTTTGTGTCAGTTCTCATTAGTAAAATCGTGGATGATTCTATGTTTATGTAAGTTGTGAAGATTCATGTATGTCTAAGTGGGCATCGGATGTTATTGTATTTTCGTAATTATGTATGTGTGTCTGTCTAGTGGGAGTTCTATGCGCTGTGCGGTCCAGTTTCTACAAGTTTCACAAGTTTCTAATTTATGACTGACCTTTTTAAGAATGTATTTTTTTTTTGTATTTGATAGGATATGTTAGATATTTTAAGAATGGTGTCAAAGAAAGATGACGATATAATGTAACGTTTTAGGTTTGTGTTTATAGTTGGTAATAATGTTATCAATTTTTCAAAGAATTTTTCCCCTTAAAGAATTATGTTCTTTTTTTTTAATTAGGGTGGCATTAGTGAAATCATAGTTATATCCAGCATTATTTCGATACAAAACGAGAGAGTTAGATAGTTTGTCCAAACAAGCATATTTTGTGCTGGTAGATGAGGGATTTCCGATCACGCGATGTCACCTCCATATAAACATTTTCCCATTGTAAATAATTTATTTGATAAATCCTGGCACTTGAATTTGTATTGGATTTATTTTTCTTCCTAATTATATTTCCGATTGTCTTGGGGGTGGTAGTAACAATCCTAGTATTAGAGATGGCTAATTTGCGAGTTTAGTAGAAAGATTGTTGGAGGCAAGATTATGAATTTTGTGTAATTTTTGTTAGAAGTGTTATTGGTTTTGTCTGCTTTTTTGGCTTTGTGGATTTTATACTCTTCTTTTTAGCGTTGAGGATAAAATGATATGGATATTGGAGATGTTTGAAAGTTTTCTCAGTATATCTCTCTCTTCTTCATTTAGTTATTCGGAACTACATATCGTATGGGACCTGATTTTATTTTTTGGTTGCGGTGGGAATAGAAGTTGATTAGATCATTTTTGTTTGTGGGTTTACAATATACTTTAAAATATAATTTCTCATTCTTGCATATTAATAAAATGCCGAGGAAAGGTAGAAAATTGTTTATTTCAAATTCGTTTATGAACTCATTGGTAGGTTCAACTTTATTGAGTTTTATTATTATGTCTAACAGGTTTGCATCTTGACGATATAATAATAAGACGTCATCTACATATCTTAAGTAAATACAGCAGTTTGGTATGATGTGTCTAAATGGACCCGAATTCTAAGAATGTATCTATTTTTCCGCTGGCAAGGGCAGACGTGGTTTCGGTAAGTTTTTATAGAACAATGTATACAGGTCACTTATTTAAAGTGTTCAATTGCCGATGCTGTGCAATGCACACTCTCTTCATCATTGCACTATGTCTTGTACTGGTGAACTCTGTGTCACATGTCATATGATGCTACTACGTTTTGTTGGTGTTGTTGCAAGAATTTAAATTTTAGGTGGGGATTAGTTGTCTATTGGTTTGCTTTCATCTGTGTTAGGTGTTCGTGGGATTGTTCCAACGTTGGCAGGATTTAAGCGAAAAATTGATACTCTCTTTACTTTTTTTTTTTAAAATCGTGTAATATTTTCTGTGTTATCCCAACACTTTGTGCACTTGGATAATTTGGAAATAATTGTTTCTTAACCTTGTCGTTCCTGAGAAAAATGTTCACAGAAAAATGTTTAGATAATTAAAATAAAAAGGTTTTTTTTTAGTTACATCTAGTTGGTGTAAAAGATTATCTGTTCATCTTTTAATTTTACACAGTCCGTAGATTGGGTCAGTATTTTGTCTACATCAAACAACTGACCAGTTCAGTGAGGTTCCAAAAACGACGTATGTAGGGTAAGTCTTCTCTCAGTGTGATTCGAATTGATAGAAGGGTAATAGGTGGGTTATCTATCCAGTTATAAGGGTCCATCTTTGTGATTAATGCAGTCTTTTATCTGTTTGTGGAATCTTTCTACAATTTCCTTGGCACAAGGATGGTAATCAATAGTTCAGATGTGTTTAACACCGAGTAGGTTGACAAATTCAACTGAAATTACTTGAAACTGCGATTCTCTATCAAGAATGATCAGTGGACGGACAGTTGCGTACTGGACATTTGCATCCGAACAATTGCGTACCTGACACGTCCTATCTCCGTAACCGGGTCTGTGTGGTGTTCATACCAGTTTCTTTCAGTTTCCTTTCCGTAGAAGTTGGAAATGTTCCAGTGCAGATATTGGCCCACTCTGTCATGCCGGGTTTTATATTCAGTGGGCGCCAATATCATGCAACCTGATACAAGATGATCAATCGTTTCTGAATATTTATCACAGAATCTGCATTTTGGGCTAACACAATATTTTAGTGTATGTGCTTGATAATTCCTAGTTAGCAAGCATTGGTCCTGTGCAGCAAGGATAAAACCTTCAGTTTCAGCTTTCAACCCTGCACTACGTAGCCACTGATGGGTACGGGTTTTGTCTACGTCAGCTTGCTTGGCACGGGCAGAATATTGGCCATGAAGCGGTTTATCTTGCCATCGCTTCTGTATCAGGTCGGTTTGTCTTTGTTTTCTTTTTTAAGTATTTTGCAGCTTCAGCTGGTGTACTGTGCTTTACTTGTACTTCTGCGCCCATTTGAAACTGCTTATTATTATTATTATTATTATTATAAATTTTTAATTTATAATAATAATAATAATAATAATAATAATAATAATAAAATAGAAAATAAATAAAGACGCAAATGAAGTTCGTCATTCCAACCACTTGAAGACAACCGGAGTGTACAACGGCCGAAACGTTGTGATAAATATGGCAACAAAGATGAGGATGATAGTCCGAACAATGTAAATAGTCTACATAATACCTCATCTCAGAAATATAGACGGATACTTGTTTTATGTTGAATGTTCTATTTGGTCGTTCATGACGTACTAGTCGATGCATACACGGGTTGCGCTGAATTTCGCTAGATGACAAGTCAGCCTACGAGAGACTGATATATATGCAACCGATGTAAAAGTTCAAAGTTTTTTTTGTGTATCGTTGATATTGGAGGTATAACCTCCCAGAGAGTAGGATAGTTCATAAGCAATATTATTTTTACATAGCACTTTCGATATATAGTGATCCACAGATAGACTGTTTCGCCGTACCACAGCTTATCAGTGTAGCTAGAAATACGATTGCTTCGGGATCGAAACTTGACCGATTTGTCTTTAATCAGAGACCCTTACCCCCAAGATATCAGCGCACGGCAGAGAAAGGGAATTTTTTAAAGCATTATCTACGTGATATATATAAACGCCATACCAGTCGCCATTACGCTCAATTCTTATGAAGAGCAATGCATTTAAAGCAGCAGTAGCAACCGCTAAAAATTCCCTTTTCCTCCATCAATCGTGTTCAATCGGCGAACGAAAGCATAAGTAGTCATCCACAGATAAACCGTTTTGGTGTACAACAGCAGATCAGTGTGACTAGACATCCGATTCAAGCCTGGATCGTAACACGACCGATTTGACATCTTACCCTTACTCCTAGGCTATCGGCTCACGGCAGAGAAAGGGAATTTTTAACGCATTATATACGTGATATATATAATCGCCATACCGGATATATATATATATATATATATATTTTTTTTTTTTTTCTGTTGTTCACTGCTACCGGCAAGCAGAAATATTTCTTCTTCTGATGATGGCCATGTTGGCCGAAACTAATCGAGGAATCTAAATGAAATAATAATAATAAAAACGAAAGAATATTAATTTACAATCCAGTGTGTCTGAAGATTTTGATTTTTTAATATTTTTTATTGTTCAATATATATATATATATATATATATATATATATGTTAAATCAAAATCCAGGTAGGCATTGACTGTCCACGTCTGCTAGTTTCATGCGTTTCCACGTAATCGTCAGCCGGCCAATGGCTATAGTTTGTAGAATGGGTTCACCATATACGACTAGATGAGTTCAATATGGCGGACAAACCAAACCCGCTCAGTATATATATTGTTCAGTTATTGACGGATAATGAATTCCATTCAGTCAATAAAAATGTATTGAATTGCACAGGTGAATTTCTCCTGGCGTCGAATAAATTGTTTAATATCAAGTGGAAACATGTTAGTGAATTTGCCAAAACTTTGCGTTGAATTTTCTTAGATTATCGTTTAGGACATTCACTCGACCACGACCCCAAACACCACTGACTCAACGAGGGGTTAACTTTTATTGCCACCCCACGCTCACAGTACTTTAGATTGATATTAAATACAGATCAAATTTAATTATTTTCAAATGATTTCATTCTCACGTACAAATATCCTTTAATATTGAAACAGTTTTCTAAAACTGCTTTTACTATTTATGAACAATACAAATTGTTCGTAAACACTATGAATAATTTCTCCACACACTCAGTCCGTAAAAGAATCGTTGCCCAAATGTCTTCTTTTATATGCCATGTCCCTTCAGGACGAAAGCGATCATGGCTCTCCACCTCCTCCTGTCTCTTGTAGCAATCAATAAGTTTTGTATTTTGTTATTTCTCCCAGACCTTCTTCTGCCATCCACCTGCTTATGACCGTTAAGTATGTCACGCTTTGTTTTCCCTTGTCTCTCTTTCCCTTTATCCGACCTGTGAGTATCAGATTTTCCAAGCCCTCCTTTCTCATTACGTGTCCTAGAAATCTCAGCTGCCGCTTTCTGATGTTAAGTATAAGCTTCCTCTTTGTTTTCATCTTCTCTAAAACCTTATTGTTGCTCACATGTTCGCTCCATGGTATCCTAAGCATAATTCTGTAGAAACACGCCTCTTTTGCCTTGAATAACGGAGTTTAAAAGAAAGCGAGAAGAAGGGACTAAGCATAAACTACAAGAAGACAGAATGCATGGTCATCTGTAAAAGGCTGAGCCCGAAATGCGATTTACAGGTCGGGGACACTAAAATCAAGCAGGTGCGAAAATTTAAATATCTGGGAAGCATTTTGACAGAAGACGGGAAGTACGACGCTGACATTCGAAGACATATTGGAATGGCCAAAGATGCATTCTAAAAGCTAAGCAGAGTATTAAGAGACAGGAGAATTTCTTTGGTAACAAAGAAAAGCGTACTAAGCTGCTGCGTGACATCTATCCTCCTTTACGGCAGCGAATGTTGGACGGTCTCCTCAAAGATGAAGAAGAGACTCGAAGCAACAGACGTATGGCTCTACAGAAGGATGCTGACGATATCATGGGCAGAGCAGCGATGAGGTTTTGAAGAGGATGCAAACAAAGAGAATGCTTATACTTGACATCAGGAAGAGGCACCTGAGATTTCTAGGATACGTAATGAGAAAGGAGCACTTGGAGAATTTGATACTCACAGGTCGAATAGAGGGAAAGAGAGACAAGGGAAAGCAACGTATGACAAACCTAGCGGGTTTAAGCAAGTGGATGACAGGACATGGCCTGGGGGAAGTAGCAAAGGGACAAAACTTTTTGAGAGCTACAAGCGATAGGGGGGGGAGTGGAGAGCCACGATCGCCTACGTCCTGAAGGGACACGGCACATAAAAAGAAAGAAATTTAGGGTTAAAAGTGCCTTAAGATTGCGTTCATGCATGAAACAGACTGTTTATGGCCACCGTGTTCTCCTGATCTGATGTCTCCCAATTATTTTCTTTGTGAGTACTTTAAGCAGTTTGTATACATCAATAAACCACAGACAATTCAGCCACTCAAGGATAACATCTGCGCAAAAATTTGATGGCTTCAGCCAGAGTTATTAACTACTACTATAGAGAATGCTATTGAAACAGCGCGTCTGTATGACGTGGAAAATGCAGGATATTTACTTCAGATAATTAAATGAAAATATATTTCGATTGTTTGAATGTTCATTCCGTATAATACTGTTTCTGAATAAATCTGGAAATCCCAATCGATTGCTTATATTTTGCTTTAATCGGTAGAATTTAGATACGAGATCACGTAAATTAGATACGGGATCACGTAAATTAGATATGGGATCACGTAAATTATATACGAGATCACGTAAATTAGATACGAGATCACGTAAATTAGATACGACATCACGTAAATTCAACGCAACAGGACGATAAAGGCATTTACTTAACCGAAGCCAAGTTGGGAGGTCTCCTCCTTTTATAATCAATAGTTGCCCTTCCAGAAAACAGTTTTTGAAAGCTTTCTATGGTAATAGCCTCATTTGGGTATCGGATTAATGCAGACAAAAAATGGCTAATTTTGTTGTATATATATATATATATATATATATATATACATATATATATATATATATATATATATATATATATATATATATACATATATATATATATATATATATATATATATATATATATATGCACGTGCGTGTGTTTGTGTGAGTGCGTGAATGTGTGTGTTTGTACTTGTGTATATGTGTGTGTATACATACCTGTGAGTTTCGAATATATGTGAGTATACACACACACACACACACACACACACACACACACACACACACACACACACACACATATATATATATATATATATATATATATATATGCATACATAAATGAGGACATTGAATCATCTGACGATTACTTTTAGCATGAAACTGCTGCCTTTGGATATTGAATTCAGTGCACACTTTTATATTTACAAACTAAACGCTCTATCCCTGATATTGACACATAAAGAAAGCATACTTTATAACTATATATATATATATATATATATATATATATATATATATATATATACAAGTATATATATACAAGTAAGCATGACTAAATTTGTTACTTTGGTACAACTATGCATGCGCACGAATGAGAGATGCTGGGGATTTTACATTAATTTTTGGGGCATATAATCTAGCAGATTTCATAACCATATAAAATGAAAATCGAATGAAGTACAATTACAGTAGCATTTTATTTAAAAGAGGGTGTATCTTGCTTTTAAATCTCGACTTAAAATTGTCTACTCACCAGTTATTTACTAACGCATGATGAGATGTGTTGATTCGCGTCGAAACACGATTGCAATTGTGTAGTGTTTTTTTTTTTTGTTATCCTAAAAGGGTCTCATGGTCAGAAAGAGAACCTATATATATATGTGTGTGTGTGTGTGTGTGTAGGCATATATATAGGCATATATATAACTCACCAGGTAATAATGATATAAGCCTTTGATTCACGTGGGAAGTTTTTATATACAGTGTAACCCGGATATAAGAGAGTTGTCGGGACCGGAGAAGAAGTATCTTATATCCGGGTTTCTCTTATATCCGAGTTTGGTCTAATTTATATACATTAACACAGGCTCTAATATGAGACCAGAGAAAATCTATCTTATATCCGGGTTTCTCTTATATCCGGGTCTCTTATATCCGGGTTACACTGATATTATTTATTTCTTTGATAATCCAAGTCTTCGGCACAGCATGAATATCAAACCTTTTACAATGAAAAATGAAGGCGAAATTCACCTAATCATTGGGTATCGGGCTGTGGATTCACTGATACCATTTCATATATATATATATATATATATATATGTAAAGCAATTCACCATAAGCAAGGCGGGAGTGCTACTAGCACGCAAGGGGTTACAGAGGATTGAGAACAAGAGTAAAGAGGCGTGTTTGAGGAAAGGATACAGAGAAGGACGGGGAACAAGTTCAGGGTGTCAGATGTCGATTGATATTACACTTGAATATTTGTAGATTATAGTCATCCGGGAAGCAAGTAACGGGAAGAGATTTCCACAGACGGGAAGTGTGAGGGAAGAAGCTGTTTGAGTAGAAGAGACGGTTACATTTAACCGTTTTGACAGTGAAAGGGTGGGACCGAGATGCCATCCTGGTAGCTCGCTTAAATTCATGCAGTCTGGGAACCAGCGAAAGTAGCTGGTCGGTACAGTTGCCGTGAAAATACTTGTAGAAGAGACAGAGGGAAGCCACGGCACGTCTGTGAGAAAGCGACCATAGACGAAATGCCAGATCAGGACCTATATATATATATATATATATATATATATATATATATATATATATATATATATATATTAAGAAATGGACAAAGTCCGACAATTTATTTATTAAAGACATTTTTATGTTTAACGTTCTTTTTATAGATACAAGTATTTAAGTAAATGCTCTGTTTATAATAAACAGTATTAAATAACATTTACCGGCCTGAATGTCCGAGAAATTTTCATAAAAATATCTTTAATAAATAAATTGTCGGACTTTGTCCATTTCTTAATGTATGACATCATTTGTTTACATTTGAAACGCTATGAGCAGTTATGGATGTACGAGATTCATGGAAGATTGAAGTTTATAAGCAGTAAATTCAACCGTGCCAACCGGATGATCCTTTGTGGCCGAATCGGTTAGGCACGCCGAACCAAATGGCGGTTCCGTATAGGATGCAGGTTCGAATCCTGTCAAAAGACGAATATTTTCTATAAAAATTTCTCGGACATTCAGGCCGGTATGTGTTATTTAATACTGCTTATTATAAACAGAGCATTTACTTAAATACTCGTATCTATAAAAAGAACGTTAAACATAAAAATGTCTTTAATAAGTGTATATATATATATATATATATATATATATATATATATATATATATATATATATATATATATATATATATATATATATATATATATATATATATATATATATATATATAAATAAAAAGAAAGAACAGTAAGAGATAAAATCCGGTGTTCTTAAAGATATTTTTATTTTTACAAAATAGTGTTCAATGTAAATTTACAGAGCATAAATATTATAAATTAATTTATTTATTTAATATTATAAATTGATTTATTTAAAATATGTTTTTTTTGCAACCATATTTTAAATAAATCAATTTATAATATATATATATATATATATATATATATATATATATATATGATATTTTCTTATTAATTAGAATAATGAGATATTTCTATTATTTGAGATACACATTTCAGAACTAATAACCCTCTGCACAGTTTGAACCCAATCATAGATCATTTTCTCTATCTTCATATACGAGTACGCATGTGTATAAAGCTGGTAGGTTGTGTGTGAGTGTATTTGCGCCTCTGTAATTCAAAATGACACTCTTTTTTTTGTAAATATGCGTATTTGCCTCTGCCCGTTCGTACCTTCTACTAAACTTCCCACCACCGTCTACTTTCATCTTCCTCTCAACAGCCGATGGTGTTCAATAACCTTATTTTTTTTATATTCTTTTCAAAAACTGATTGATGACTACAACATAAAGAAGCATTAATTTTTCTTGACACGAGATAGCATCGTCAACTGCCATAAGCAAAATCGGTTCCGTCAACCTCAGTTTAAGATTGTCCCAACCGATTTACGAGCGACGCCAGAACATCTCACCACAACTTATTAACGCTATGCTGTCAGATGACACATTATATCCTAAATACATTCCTCTTTATTTCATTTCTTTCTTCTCACCCGCACGTTTACTGGTTATTCTTCTTCGTCTTTCTCTTCTTCTTCTTCTTCTTCTTCTTCTTCTTCTTCTTCTTCGTCGTCGTCTCCTTCTGCCTCTTCTTCGTTTTGTTCTTCGTCTTCTTCTTCCTCTTCTTCGTCTTCTTCCTCTTCTTCGTCTTCTTCCTCTTTCTTTTATTCTTATTCCTCCTCCTCCTCCTCCTCCTCCTTTTCTACTTCGTTGTCGTCTTCTTCTGCCTCTTCTTCGTTTTGTTCTTCGTCTTTTTCTTCCTCTTCTTCGTCTTCTTCCTCTTTCTTTTATTTTTATTCCTCCTCCTCCTCTTCCTCCTCCTCCTCCTTTTCTACTTCGTTGTCGTTGTCGTCGTCTTCTTCCTCTTTCTTTTATTCCCATTCTTCCATCTCCTCTTCCTACTTTTCTACTTCGTTGTCGTCTTCTTCCGCCTTTTCTTCGTTTTGTTCTTCGTCTTCTTCCTCTTTCTTTTATTCCTATTCCTCCTCCTCCTTTTCTACTTCGTTGTCGTCTTCTTCTGCCTCTTCCTTGTTTTGTTCTTCCTCTTCTTCTTCCTCTTCTTCGTCTTCTTCCTCTTTCTTTTATTCCTATTCCTCCTCCTCCTCCTTTTCTACTTCGTTGTCGTTGTCGTCTTCTTCTGCCTCTTGTTTGTTTTGTTCTTCGTCTTCTTCTTCCTCTTCTTCGTCTTCTTCGTCTTTCATTTATTCCTATTCCTCCTCCTCCTCCTTCTTTTCTACTTCGTTGTCGTTGTCGTCTTCTTCTTCCTCTTCTTCGTCTTCTTCCTCTTTCTTTTATTCCTATTCCTCCTCCTCCTCCTTTTCTACTTCGTTGTCGTTGTCGTCTTCTGCTACCTCTTCTTCGTTTTGTTCTTCGTCTTCTTCTTCCTCTTCTTCGTCTTCTTCCTCTTTCTTTTATTCCCATTCCTCCTCCTCCTCCTTTTCTACTTCGTTGTCGTCTTCTTCTGCCTCTTCCTTGTTTTGTTCTTCGTCTTCTTCTTCCTCTTTTTCGTCTTCTTCCTCTTCTTCGTCTTCTTCCTCTTTCTTTTGTTCCTATTACTCCTCCTGCTCCTCCTTCTCCTTTTCTACTTCGTTGTCGTCTTCTTCTGCCTCTTCTTCGTTTTGTTCTTCGTCTTCTTCTTCCTCTTTCTTTTATTCTTATTCCTCCTCCTCCTCCTTTTCTACTTCGTTGTCGTTGTCGTCTTCTTCTGCCTCTTCTTTTTGTTCTTCGTCTTCTTCTTCTTCGTCTTCTTCCTCTTTCTTTTATTCCTAATCCTCCTCCTTCTCCTTTTCTGCGTCGTTGTCGTCTTCTTCTGCCTCTTCTTCGTTTTCTTCTTCCTCTTCTTCGTCTTCTTCCTCTTTCTTTTATTCCTATTCCTCCTCCTCCTCCTTTTCTACTTCGTTGTCGTTGTCGTCTTCTGCTACCTCTTCTTCGTTTTGTTCTTCGTCTTCTTCCTTTTCCTTTTCTTCCTATTCTTGTTCTTGTTCTTTCTTCTTTCATCCATCTTCTTTCATCGTTTTCTATCATTCAAATGAATACTACTTTTCCTTCCTCGCAAACATGAACGTTTTACTTTATTTTTTCATTGAAGGACCACCCTTCCTTCATCGTTACTTTTTTCATTCATCATAATTCTTCAATTTTTCTATTATTCTTTCAGCTTTCTTCATTTCTTTTACTAAGCTTCGTCCCTTTCTTTTTTCTTCATTGAATTCTTCATTTTTCCTTTTTTATTTTCTCTCTTCTTTCCTTTTCCATTTGAAAATTCATAATAGATGCGATAAGATGAGGGGAAACCATAGTAGCCCTACTGAAATGATGTTTTCGCTTTTCCAAGATGGCAACAAATCTAATGGCGGGTGATCTTGTTTGAAATCGAGCGTGTCGATGTCCTCCACCGATAACATTGTAGTCAAACGGTAACAGTTTCACCGTTATGGAGGCCGCAAATGATATTTGATAAGCACAAAAAGATCGACTACGCCCTTATCTAACCTTTCCACCAGTTCTTTTTCACTCACGTTTAGTTTATCAGTGAATTTCTCCGTGTGTCCGGGCGTGTGATTTGCTCAATTGTTTGATTCATCAGGCACTTGTACATGTGCTTATGTGTGTATGTGTGCATAAATGTATGGAATTATAGTGATTTTCCAAGCGTAGCTTGGATGTGGCACAAGGCCGAAGGCATGGGGCACCCAGTGGGGATCGAACTCACTACTCAGTCGTAATTTTTCTAACGAGACAAGCTTGCTAACCATTACACCACCTCGAGGTGGCCAAGTGACTGTAATTATATAGTTTCATTAGTAGAAGGGTTTGTCTATACATAACTAATGCTAATATATATATAATTAATGTTGATATATATATATATATATATATATATATATATATATATATATATATATATATATATATATATATATATATATATATATATATATATATATATATAATGGACTCTCCCGTCGGTTTGGACGTATGAGGACCTGTCAGCTTAACTGATTCAGTTATGAAATTTTGTGCGATAATCTTAAGTAGCACTTAAGACCCGCTAATGATTTACAAAGGAGGCCACATATGGAGCAAAAGTGGGGACTGTGAGATGAGATCACTGTTAGATTGGCTGACCTTTCAGATCTTGCTCTCGCTTCTTGAAGATGATTCAGACAAGCAGATTGAAAACTGCTAAGTCCACAAAAAACACGTTGATCTGCATTCTACCCGCTCTCTCTCTCTCTCTCTCTCTCTCTCTCTATATATATATATATATATATATATATATATATGTATATATATATATGAATTTATTGCTTAAACGTTATTTGTAATACCCATATTTGGGTAGATGTTCTGTTTATTTATTGAACAGTATATTTATCTACCGACCTGAATATTCGGGAATATAGAGGCCGACTGAAACATCAGAATCAACTGCGTGCAAAGAATTTTGGCAGCATGATGTTCCTCTGAATGATCGCCTTTCCGGCCAATGAGTCTGTCGCACGCAGTAAAGCAAGCCTTGCTCTCCACTCAGTGAAAACATGTGGCAAGTGATCCGCAACCACTCGAGAAAAATGGCTCAATCAAATGTTCCATCTGTCTAAATATTTGCAAAACATCTGCATGCGTATCCATAAAAGTTGGGAACTTCTTTATATCACCTCATTTGTTTCCCGCAACGAGATAGTTCACATCTATATATATGAACTTACTGTAGTGTATAGTCGTATTTGAAATAGACGCCATATTTTATTTCATACCGTGAATTCGAGAAATCCGAATAAAGAAAATGTGCC
>OZ010593.1:72670596-72735596 GCA_963932145.1 Acanthosepion lycidas | reverse complement strand
TTTTAATAAATATGGCGACAAAGGTGAGAACAATAGTCCGAATAATGTAAATAGTGTACATAATCTCAGGAATATAGACAGATACTTATAAAACTTATGTGATAAATTTATTGAAAATTTACAACATGTCTTCCGTCTGTATCGCTGCAAATTTTAAATTTATCTTTAGCGCTGCAAAATACATTTTGAAGCATTTCAGTGATCTACTGAACTGCTAACTTAATGTGTTCTTTAAGCCCAGCTAAACTATTAATCTTTTGGCGATAAACCTCTGCTTGTATGAAACCCCATGCAAAGAAATCGAGGGCAGAGGATTAATAAATATGCGTTTTTGTGGATTCAGGATGTAACAGCGGTCGGAAAAGGAATGAAAATAAAATTAGAAAAATAAATAAAAATAATTATAAAGTTCAGTATTTACATTAGTCGGACTATTGTCCTCATCTTTGTCGCCATATTTGTCACAACGTTTCGGCCGTTGTACGCTCCGGCCTTCTTCAGGTGGTTGGAATGTCGAACTGAACCCTTTATTTCGATCCCTGGGGTAGACTGTTCTATTTTCACGTGCCATGTCTGATGGATGTCAGTTATCAGTTATTTCCCGTTAATTTTTCCCTCTGATAAGTTCTTCACCGCCTTAACTGCCTTAATTATAAAGTTCTAAATAAAATTAGAAATTTATACGCTTCTATTAGGTTGGTGCAAAAATAATGTCGTTTTTTGACGTTAAAAAAACACGTCAAAAAACGACATTATTTTTGCACCAACCTAATACCGCATAAAACATTATGAACAGAAATAAAAGTAAGTTTTTAAAAACTTGTCTGATTTCACTGGAATAGATAGTTAATTATGGGACAAGACATGTGCATATATACTTATATATATATATATATATATATATATATATATATATATAATTTTTTTGGAGGGAGTTTGGTAGACTTTAATCAGTAATAGAAAATATATTTCTTGTTGACAGTGTACCTCTTAGTGGCGGTGTGTCTCACAATGTCACTGTTACTGGTTGGTGTGTATTCACTGAATCCTTGCTGAAAGGATTTATTTTATGATTTAATATAAGCTCAACAAAAATGGTTAACAGATGACAGTTTAATAATTTATTTGTATTACACTACATTTCAAATCTTAAATGCTGCTATTTTTGTACCATCAACTTTTACAAGTATTGGTTATCTGTAACAAATTCTTTAATTCGTTAAACTTTTTTTTATTATGCATTTTAATACACATTCACCATAGCCTCCACCAGGATATCATTTATATAACTATAGATTTACATAAGAAAAGACTTTGCAAAAAAAAAAAAAAAGAGAATTGAACCTTCAATTGTTGTTACATACAAAAAGATTACATAAAGGCTACTTACCTATCCTTTGCAATAAATTAATATAACATACAATAATGTTTGTGGCAGAATATTTCAAAACAAAAATAACAAGTGGCTTATTTTAATATATATATATATATATATATATATATATATATATATATATATATATTAGGTTGGTGCAAAAATAATTTCGTTTTCTCACATAGTAACATATGTTAAAAAACGAAATTATTTTTGCACCAACCTAATATATATATATTAATTAATTAGATGGCCTGACGATATATATATATATATATATATATATATATATATATATATATATATATATATATATATATATATATATATATATATCATCATCATCAGGCCATCTAATTTCGCCTGACGATTGCGTTTAGCATG
Organism: Acanthosepion lycidas; assembly: GCA_963932145.1. Taxonomy (NCBI): domain Eukaryota; kingdom Metazoa; phylum Mollusca; class Cephalopoda; order Sepiida; family Sepiidae; genus Acanthosepion; species Acanthosepion lycidas. Next base: position 72,733,837 of record OZ010593.1, on the reverse strand, counting down.
AAACAGCCTGTCGTCTCTGGATGTTGACTTCAATGTCCACAATTTTATATTTACATATACTCTATCCCAGTTAGTAAATATTTTAGTTTTATAAATATATCATACCTTAAAACTATACTTTATCATATATATATATATATATATATATATATATATATATATATATATATATATATATATATATATATATGTATATATATATATATTATTTCATCCGTACAAAGTGCATTTTGTGCAAGCTCCACATGGTGATTATTGGAAGTCTGTGAATAGATGCGCGATCACATGAATTCTTCAATATTCTTCAGTGATGAAGCAATTTTTTATTCAAATGGCCAAGTAAACCGGCACATTATGCGATATTGGTCAGAAAAAAAAATCCAAACTGGAAGGAGGAGGGACATCGGCAGAACAACCCTAGGATCATAGTCTGGACTGGAATATGGGAGGACGAAATCATTGGCCTTTACTTTTTCAATAATGTTAATGTCACCGGCGAAACTTATTTAGAGCTTCTGCAGACCTTCTTGTTTGACTACCTTGAGGATATTCCCGTAAGTCGGCGACAAAACTTATTTTTTCAGCAAGATGGAGCTCCACTACACTTTTCAAATTGCGTGAGTACTTGAAACAGACCTTTCCTGGAAAATGGATTGGACGGAGAGGTCTCGTGGAGTGGCCAGCCTGATCACCAGATCTATACCTCGCTTAACTATTTCCTTTGGGGACATCTGAAATCTATTGTGTATCATAATCGTCCATCACTCTTGATGATTTGAAGGATGCACTGACAACTGAGTGCCAACAGATCACAACTAAAACCCTCAGGAGAGTGAATGACAGTTTGATGAAGAGAATTGATGCTTTTTTCATTGCAAGTGGTATACGATTTGAGCATCTATTATGATTATGATCAATAAAAGCATTTTTACGTGTCTTTTCAGAAAATTTTGATGGTGCGCGACTTCTGGGGCACCCTGTAAGTAAGTATATATATATATATATACACACACATTCTTTAAATAGATACAAATATTTAAGTAAATACTTTGTTTATAAAAAACAGTATTAAACAACATCTACCGGCCTAAATATCCGAGAAATTTTCACAGAAAACATTCGTTCTCCGACAGGATTCGAACCTGTACTCTATACGGAAACGTCATTTAGCTTGACGTGCCTTTACCGATTTGGCTACAGATGAGCGCTCGGTTAGCGAGGTCGAATTTACTGTATTTAAACTTCAATCTTCTATGAATCTCTCACATACATTTATATCTGCTCATGTCGTATCAAATTTAAACAAATGACGTCACACATTATATATATAAGGAAAACAAAAAGCGTTGGTGAAACCAACGGGCGACTTATCAAAACTTAAAACACTTATCCAGATAAAATGCAGAATAAAAACGACAATAGTGAAAAAAGAAAGAGAAAAAAGGCCTAAAGACAAAATTACCTTCTCAGTAATGTACTCGAAACCGAGCAAAAAACGCTTAACAACGTTAAATCATATAAAGGATGTAACCCGATTTTCACGCTTACGCGATCTTCAGACGACATGATATATATATATATATATATATATATATATATATATATATCACACACACACACACACACACACACACACACACACACACACATGTATATATATATATATATATATATATATATATCACACACACACACACACACACATATATATATATATATATATATAAAATTATTTAAAAATTATAACATAAATATGTTATAAAATCACTACAAAAATAGCCATTTTGTTCCAACACCTCCGGTGTCTTATCAAGTGTTGATGTTGAATGTAAAATAAATGGTTTTAAATGTTTCAAATTAATTAACGATCATTCGCAATGGGAAAACGTTATAAAAGCTAGAATGACCAATCAAAATACAAGTATAGGAAAATTTAAAAAGCTTGACAACGAAGTAAGGTTAAAATAGCTATTAAGAGCTTTAAAATTGGGTTTTTAATAAAAAAAGAACTTATTCTAACCAATAAGTATTAAATTATATGATAAAATTTGATATTAAAATTAAAAGTAAAAATTTAATCTCTATTAAGTTTAAAATTTAAAATTACTGAGGAGAAAAGAAAAAAATACATATGTTATTCAATTTATTGCTTATATATATATATATATATATATATATATATATATATATATATATATATATATATATATCCAAATGCAATGAGAACGAAAATAATATGAATTCTGACGTTCACAGCATTAATTTAAAAGAGGGCTCAATACCAAGAGTAGACCAATAATTATTTATTACAGATTTTTGCATGTGGACAAAAAACAATTACTCACTGCAAAAATGCATTCTTGTTTCGATGCATTATGTGCAACTCGACTGATTACCATTTTTGATTCTCACTATTTATGATTCTCAGTCGAGATGCACATAATGCATCGAAACAAGAATGCATCTTTGTAGCGAGTAATTGTTTTTAGCCCACATGTAAAAATCTATTATAAATGATATATATACGTATATATATATATATATATATATATATATATATATATATATATATATATATATATATATTATAAATGAACTGATTTGAAATGTGGTTTTTTCGCTACACTGTAATAAACATGTTTCAAAAGTGGAAGCTAAGAGCTTCGAATTTGATTTTGTAATTAAATTAAAAACATTAGTTTCATTTCATCATCAAGCGAATTTCAGACTCAATATATATATATATATATATATATATATATATATATATATATATATATGTGTGTGTGTGTGTGTGTGTGTGTGTGTGTGCATATGATGCTATAGACAAAATATCCGTAGTATCATTGGAATATAAATTATGTAAAATTTAAGATTGAAATACCTACAGTTAAAACGATACTTTATCACGTCTCTAAAGTCAGGAATCACCTGTCACAATAGCCAATTGCAGAACTTAGAGAAAGAGAGAGAGCGGGGGAAAGAGAGCGAGAGGGGGGTGCTGACAGGTGAGGGAATACAGGTAGGGGAAGTAGACGAGAAAGACGTGGAGAAACAGATAGATAGAAAACGTCAGCGGGGGGATCATTGATTTTTTATGGGGAAAAAGATTACGAGTTGCGAGGCTGAATGACTTACACGAGTTCTTGGTCTAAGATCATTTTGATATTGATTTAAAATCTTTCTTTTTCTTTTAGACATATTACGAAAAAAAAAAATGTCAAAATGTATTTTCGGCTCGAGTCAACATGAAAAGTTGATATAAAATTTGTGCACCTTGGGACCAAATGGCAACATCCGCGGCTTCGTCAGGCACCTGTACAAACAAAAAGGAACATTGATCTCTAAAATTGTAGAAACATTTATGCAAGAAATGAAACACGTGTACAAACACAAATCAGTAAGCGCGGGTGGCACGGGTAGAAATCGTCAACATCACTAAGCATTTCTTTCAATCATAGAATCAGATGTTTCTCGAGAAATATATGGCTTTAGGTCATACTTAATAATCAGTCGATTCAGAACTGAACCTCGGAATTTTTGACCATTAAACTTTCGCTGTTACTATTAAGCTAAGCCCCAAATAACATGGCAACACTGAATATTTATTTGTCATTGCAAAGTCTTCTAAAAAAAACTTTAAAAAAATACGTTGAACGATAGAAGCACAATTGATTTTCGTATGAAGACAATCTCATATAAACTGAAATGGCAAAATCTTAGAGACTACAATGTACTGGGATAAATCACTCGCATTCGGTTATATATATAGACTCAGCCGGATAAGGTAAATGTGACGTAATATACAAAGATGTAGTGTAGGTATGACAGCCATCAGATTTAACATCATTTGAAGGCAGCATGATTATTTGGATTATTTTCTCAAGGAAGAGTAGCAAGAGCATATACGTGAATATTGTGCAGCTATTAGCGGAATTTGAAACCAGAAAGGGTGCACAAATAACCCAAGTATGACAAAAGATGGTAATAACCCTACGAAACTTATAAGGGATAGTTTATTACTGATACCACTCATTCCATCAATCAGCCTACGGTACATTGTACATTGTGGCTTTGTCGCCGTCAGCCAGTTGGTTGGTTGATTTTGTTTCGCGGCATATCAACGTCTATGGGTTATTTAATGCCGAAATCTTAAAATTTTCTACGTAAGTGTATGCTATCAACTACAGATATTTTATACATAATTGTATACTTTCAGGATATACTTATATATTTTAGATATATATTTGTAGATCATAAAATGTACTGTTAATAAATTTACTATAAAAATGTATTTTATATGTTTTAGTGTTGCATTGATTCTCATTTTAATATAAAAATCAATTGTTGCTCATTTTATTATAAAAATATACTGCTGATTTGTATTTGGGGTTCATTATTTGCCCATAACTGGGACCCTAACATGTATTACCACCCCCGGGTCAGGGTCGACCAGTTAAGCATTTAAGAGGCGGTTCCATGCTCCCAATCAGAGGCCTTGTTGGCCGGATGTAGTTTATAATCATGCCCAGGACGAGCCCCCATTCTGTAAAGTTGGCATAATTAACACCATGACATAGCATTTTAGTGAAACAGGGAATGTCTCTATTAGACTATGAAAGAATGGTGTCGTGTACTTTGGTTATGTTTTCAGCTAGTTCAGGCAGACGCTCGAATTCGTATGCGGAAGAGACTGCATGAGCGTCTTGGCAAGCTGTGGTAGCTCTGTATTGACGTAGGATGGGCATTGTTAACAAAAACCACGTATAAAAACAGTCGCTCTCTTCGTAGTCATGATATACACACAGCTTATCGAATACTCTTTTAGGCTTGCTATGTTTCTCAGGTAAGACAACGTAACCTACCACCTTGTGTGGGCGACACGAAACTTTTTCCATAAACACATGGCTGACTTTCAGATATTTCACTATTCTCCCGCCTGACTGAAGCCTCGTTGAGCATATATGGGAAAATTCCATGCAGTAGTCACACCCAACAAGTACAACTCAGTTACGGACAACCCAGAAACATGCCTGGATAGATCTACCATCACAATAACTCCAACATCTCGTAGACAACATCTCACACTTTTCGAAATAAACTACTTCATTTGTCCACCATATTTTTCTAACATTTGGGAAGAAATCAATCAATCTGAACAGTTCAATACATTAGAATAGAATATAACTTTACGGTGTACCTTGATGGAGACATCGGTAGCGTTTGTTTGCACACCTCGCATATCAATATTGCTCGAACTGAAATGACAAGCCAACTTCAAAAAGCTGATCATTTAGCTAGCACACAGTATTCTGCTATCTAATGTTAGAGAAACTTTAATCATCCTGTCTAATTTTGTTTGATTTAATAATGCAGCAATGACTTTATTGATTTGTTTTTTTTTACGGCTTATCAACCCTTTTCAGGTTATTTAAAACGAGAATATAACTTTCAGACGCCTGCCTGCCTGAAGTTTCATTGAGCATACATGGGAAAATTCTATGCATCAGTCACACCCAACAAGTACAACTCAGTTATGGACAACCCAGAAACATATCTGGATAGATCACAACGACTCCAGCCTGTCGTAGACTCCATGCCACACCTTTTGAAACAAACTACTTCATTTGTCCCCACATTTTTCTAACATTTGGGAAGAAATCAATCAATCTAAACAGTTCAATACATCCGATTAGAATATAACTGAATATAACTGAATATAACCTTGATGCGGACATCGGAAGCATTTGCTTGCACAGCCATCAAACCGAGGTAACAAGCCAACTTCAACTAGCTAATCTTGTAGCTAGCACGCAGTATTCCGGTATCTAATGCTAGATAATCTTTAATAATCCTACCTAATTTTGCTTGATTTAATATATAGCTATCACTTTATTGATCTCTTATTTTTACGGCTTATCAATCTGTTGCGGGTTATTTAAAGCCATGATATACCTTTAGACTGTAAGAATTTTGGGGAGATAATAATGATTTACTTATATAAGTTTTACTAATTAACCTATAGCAGGGGGATAAGAGGTAGCGACATACCATTCCGAGGAACATTTGCGCGTAAGTGAATATAACGACTGGAATTCGAACTCGACTCTCCGATTTCCAATTCTGAACCGTTATCCATTACACCACCCACGCATCCAAGCTTACAGCTTACTTGGTATGGCCAAATGGTCACTCTTCTAGGTCAGTCAGATATGTGCCATGCGTGATACACGATTAGGCAATCATATATCGAGGCAGGTTTTTTTCCTGCAGTAGTTTGCCATTTCTTTCTACAGTAACCATCCAAGTCAACCGGTTTGTCCTGCTATTTACTCATAGAATTCATACTTTTCCCAAGGGTATTAGCACGTAGGTGAATGTAATGGATTCGACAGGAATTCGAACTCGGCTCTCCGATTCCTCAATCTGAGACGCTCCCTATTATTCCACCGTGCCTCCTCCAGATTCAACGTCGCTTAACTTTGGTGATCCTACGGGAACTGGCGTTTCAACGTGATATGATCTTAAGTAGCAATTACATTAAAATTACTTTCTGATAAGATAAGTCTTATTGAACTAATAGATAAAAAGGTAAAAAATATTGAACTTCCAATTCTAGTAATTGTTACTCGTGACATTTCAAAACAATCCTGGAGATGTGAACCTTCTTTCTCGTCGTTCAGTGGACAGTCTCTAGAATTGAGAAATTTTAATTATTTACATAATAGTTTGGATTGACGTACCATTCACTCACTTAGTACTACTTTCTTTAGATATGATGGATTTGATGTGTCATTTTATTTTTTTTTTTGCATAAAGAATTAACTATGCTATTCTAAAGAAAAAAAAACTTCACATAATGACTTCAAAAGCAAATGATAAAATTTGATAACATTTATGTAATGTCGTATTCCATAAATGTTAACAATTTTTATTTTGGACTGGGCCCACCATACACAGATGACCTTGATCTTATATGCATTCAAATAACAGCGTAATATATATATATATATATATATATATATATATATATATATATATATATATATATATATATATATATATATATATATATATATATATATAATTATTTATTTAAAAATATGATTCCAACATGCTACATAAGAGTTCTCATTCTCGTGTTGGAATCATATTTTTAAATAAATAATTTTATTTTTAAATAAATAATTATATTTATGCTCTACTTTTGTATCGAGCACTATTTTTTTTTAAATAATAACAAAAATACTTTGGATTATTTACCTAACGAGTTCTTTCCTATTTTCTATATGCTTTTCACACACACACAAACACACACATATGTATATGATCGACTCTCCCGACGAGATTCGACGAATGAGGGTCAAGCAGATCAGTTTCCAGGAAACCGACAGCCCGACACATGAGATTTGATTATAGTGGTGAAGGCCTCGTGCAGGAGGAACGAATACAGAGACCAGGTGCACCGAATGCCACAAGGTTCCCAAACGACCCTCCGCAGGTTTTGAATTCAGAGTTGTTCTTCTCCTAGACCAGTTGCTATCCAAGGCTATAGAACCCAGTCTGTCCTGCTATTTTACCCATAGCTGGAGGGAGAAGAAGAGGATTCATACCTTTCCCAAGGGCATTAGCACCTAAATGAATGTAATGGATTCGACCGGAATTCGAACTTGGCTCTCCGATTCCACAATCCAAGCCGATATCCATTACTCGACCGTGCCTCCTATATATATATATACAGATGGCCTTGATCTTACACACACACACACACACACACACATATATATATATATATATATATATATATATATATATATATATATATATATATATATATATACAGACACACACACACACATGGCCTTGATCTTATATGCATTCAAATAACAGCGTAATATATATATATATATATATATATATATATATATATATATATATATATATAATTTTATATGCGCAGTACTTATTGGAAACCCAGGGACACAAACTCATATCCATACAACTGAATACATACATATATATATATATATATATATATATATATATATATATATATATATATGTAGTCTGGGGAGTTAGGTTGTCAGATGTAAGGGCTGATGTGATCGCAGAAATTGTCTGGCAACCATGACAGGGTTCTCCTGCTTGTGTGGTATGGTGCAGAAGCCGTCTGAACGCCGTGGTTGAAGCTTGTGGCGATTTTATTGAATAATTTTTCTCTTTTGTAATTCAAGATAATGTTGGTAAATGTATCTGTTAAAATGAGTGGTCAGTGTTATTTTCATTTTGGCGCCATTTAGACGACAATTTATCCATCGCACCCTGTAAACTTATTGAAAATTCTTTAAATTCTAGATATTTACGCAATCCTTCATATAATATTTAGCAGAGTTGTTTTAAGGCTAAAGAGATCAGTCTACTCTACCATATAACCGATAGGAAGGAAAGAGATTTTTGCTTTTTACATGAGTTTTAGTGTAATTGATCGAAACAAATCCAGTGAGTATTTGAATTCAGTTTCACAGATTCCATTTGTGATAGTTCGCCGTTTCTTTCTTTCTATTTTTTTTTTGGAAGAATTCAGTATTCATTGAACGGACGGACAGTTGGAATTTATAAAATCTTACTGCCCGTTGAAAGGTATAATCTCTTTCTCTTAAAACAATTTTTCGGTAAAATAGGTTTCTCAAGTCCACTAGCTGTTATTACGCTTTCCAGTATTAATGGGAGTTTCCTTTCTAACCTTTTGTTTGATGTGTTGTGGAATGTCAACATATTGATTATGTCATTACTTTCTCTTCGATTTACATATGCAATTAGTTTTAGTTTCTGTCTGCCGTTGAACGTCCACAAGTCATGTGATTTTTGTTATCTGGTATTGTTCTTTGTGATTATGTAGCGCCAGTCCACGAGGTTTGATGTAGCATGGTCCCCTCTGAGACCTACCAGCCTCATTTACTGGAAGTCATTTTAAATCATGGACTTGGAAAAGTGGTTTTATACAGCACAGATTTTAGAAATTTCTGTACGCCGGACATCCACACGAATGTCTTGATCTTGGTCTTGACTATTTATTTAAGAATATGAGTTTTGTTAATGTTTTGGTTTTGTAAGAACTTTATGTATTTCGTGAAGCTACCCACAGCGCAGCCTATTTTATACTCAATATCCTTACTCCCTATACTAAATTTGTTATAAATGAGCCACCGACTGAGATATTTGAAACGCTTAGTATATACTAATTTCACATACTAAAATTTTGTGATGGATTCACGGTGAGCGATCACTGCATTCATTCTAATTTTCTCAAGAAAATCAACATTGCACTCAATGTAAAAGCTGGGGTTTGATGCAAGAACTGATACCCACAATTAGCTTCATAGCTTTCACCAATGTTTGGGCACTTAGTTTTAAATATCATCTGAAAATATGTACAGAAATACTTCATTTAAGCTGACTTTTGCTTACAAACTGACTTCAAAATTTTACTATTTCAAGAATAAACCTAAATAAACTTAATATCTTTTTTGCATTAGATATATTGAATGGAAAATATATTAAAACCAGAATTCTAATTATGAATCAGTCAGTCATTATGTGCCATGCGTGATACACGCTTAGGCGATCATATATCTTTCGATACATGATTGACGAGGCAGATTTTTTCCCGCAGTAGGTTGCCATTTCTTTCTGCGGTAGACAAGTTGCCATCCAAGGCTATAGAACCCGGTCTGTCCTGCTATTTACCCATAGCTGGGGTCTGGAGAAGAAGCGGATTCATACCTTTCTCAAGGGTATTAGCATGTAAGTGAATGTAATGGATTCGATTCCCCAACCCGAACCGCTATTCATTACTACACCGTCCACTCCTAATTGTGAAATACCACAAGCAAAATATTCGTTTTTTACTGCGTAAAGAAAGATAAAAGATTACAGAAAAAGGCGACTCAATGAATATGTTTTTTTTAGATCATTTGTTAGATTATAATTAATAAAAATATATGAAATGGACAAAGTCTGACAATTATTTTAAGACATTTTTATACATTCTTTTTTTCATAGATACAAATATTTAAGTAAAAAGCTCTGTTTATAATAAACAGTAAATAACATATATCGGCCTGAATGTTCGAGAAATTTTCACAGAAAATATTCGTTCTCCGACAGAAATCGAACTTGTATCCTATACGGAACAGTCATTTAGCCTGACGTGCCTTAACCGATCGAACCACGAAGAATCGCTCGATTGGCAACGTCGATTTTACTGCTTTCAAACTTCAATCTTCCATGAATCTCTCATGTACATTCATATCTGCTCAAAGCGTATCCAAATGTTAACAAATGACGTCACACATTATGAAATGGACAAAGTCCGACAATTATTTTAAGACATTTTTATGTTTATACATTCTTTTTATTGATGCAAATATATTTGTATCTATAAAAAGAATGTTTAAACATAAAAATATCTTAAAATAATTGTTGGACTTTGTCCATTTCATCATATATATATATATATATATATATATATATATATATATATATATATATATATGAGGACAGAATCCAGGTAGAACTCAATTTCCAGGATAGAGTATGAATATAATATAAAAGGCTCAAACACTAATATTCCATGGTTATAATGGGTCATCTCTGCTGTTGCCAGGTATTGAACTCACAACTAAAAAAAAAAAAAAACTGTGTAAAAAAGATAAAGGATTACAGAAAAAGCTACTCAATGAATATTGTTAGAACATAATTAATAAAAATGTATGAAATGGACAAAGTCTGACAATTATTTTAAGACATTTTTATACATTCTTTTTAAAGATACAAATATTTAAGTAAATGCGCTGTTTATAATAAACTGTATTAAACAACATTTACCGGCCTGAGAAATTTTCATAGGAAATATGCATACCCCGACAGGAATCGAACCTGCATCCTTTACCAATCCATCATATAGCATGACGTGCTTCTATCGATTTCGCCACGCAGGAGCGATCGGCTAGGCGGGTCGATTTTACTGTTTTTAAACTAAAAAATTCCATGATTTTCTCACGTACATTCATATCTGCTCGATGCGTATCCGAATGTAGACACATGACGTCACACATTATGAAATGGCCAAAGTCCGACAATTATTTTTAGCCATTTTCATGACATTCTTTTTTATAGATACAAATATTTATATTTATAAATATTTATATATATCGGAAGCCGCATATTTTCCATGACAATTTCTCGTACATTCAGGCCGGTAAATGTTGTTTAATACTGTTTATTATAAACAGAGCATTTACTTTAATATTTGTATCTATAAAAAAGAATGTATAAACACAAAAAGTCACAAAAATGTATATAATAATACTGCTGGGCACAAATTATAAAACAATGTTTTAAATTTGCATTGTTTATTGAAAATCCATCTAAAATTATTGCATTATATGTTATGCAGTGTGTAACATGTTAGATCCTAATATAACTAAATTGTTCTGTATAATATTCCTTTGAAGTAAATGAAGGTCTTATTTGATAGTATAATGATTTAGTTATGATGAGCTTATGCCATGCCTCTTGTCCATATAAAATTTGTAAAGCTTTAGTTAATTTTAAATTTTATATGGCTCTGCTATAAAGCTTTCACTGATCACCGGAATGAAATTCCAACGCTACGATTTTGAAACTAAACTTAATCTTTTAAACTCATTTCCTCAAAAAATAATAAAGATTTGGAAAAAGATATTATGCCATTATTTATCATATCAAACTGAATTGAGTGCAATATCACATTTCCAAAATCGACCTGCCATATCATTCAAATCACAAATTATGCTTTCTATTTTGGAAAGGTTTATCTTGAGTTCTTGAAACACTTAAAAAATGTTGATATTTTTGTTCAGTAGCTTCTCCAGTTGTTGAACATAATAAATACGAAAAAAAAAACATGGCGTCATCTTTTTAATTAAAGCGTTTAATATGTTATTCGTTAAATTAATGCTTTAGCGAAAAAGTGGTTATCCCGATTTGGAATAAAATTCATAGAATTCACATTTGTGACTTTAAAATTGTATTATACTCCAAAGTAAAAGATATCATTATGACGACGACAGGATATCGCCGAGATGAAAGCTCTGCCTGAATGTCTTTGCAAGTAATTGTCTAATGGCAGGTGTCCTCGGCCTTAGGTATCTCCTTCTCTTTGTCCGCATCTAACATGGGATGGATAATAAATAAGTGATGGGGGTTAATAGTCGATCATTTACTGGCTATTTAGGCGACTGAAGGCCGGATAGGAGGAAACGCGAGAAGACGACGGATTGTCAGGAGGGTTTGACTAGGAGAAATGGCGCCGGTCTTTTAACGCCAAGGTAGGCGTGCTGCATGATCGGGTGGAGGGCTGAGGTCACACACACACACACACACACACACACACACACACACACACACACACACACACACACACACACACACACTTTAACTCAGTAAGATATGAATTTATATAGGGGGTGTTACCTATAAGAGGAAACTCAAGCACACACAAAAGATAAACGCACACAACTAAAAATACTACGCAAACACACAAGCACGCTTTAAATTGCAAGGGCAGTGAAATATTTTAGGTCGGACGGGGACCCGGTGGATTAAAGGGAGCGCTTATGTAGACACCCGTGGACACAATAATGTACCTCTTTAATATGTAAGCTCTGTTGCTGGACTGAAATCTGATGTATGTTTAAGAGAAACACATTGTTCACTGTTACTTAAAAAGCTATAACTCATTTGCAAATGCGCATGCTCAAAGCAACGTATCTGTTCATCTTTTCTTCTGTAAACAAAGAAAAAAAAAGTTAAGTTATAAATAATTTACATTTTGTATAAACTTTATTTTTAAAAATTAATTAAGTGCAATTATATTTTATTCAATTATTCAATACGTTCGTAGTAATTATTCGAATGAGCTCTTCTCTAGGGTACCTAGAGTTTTGAATTTAAGCGCAGCACTAGAGTGGGGTCAAGATCCCACAGTTGAGCTCGCAAGATGTAGACGCAACTCTTCTTGTTTGTGTAACTCCTTTCCAGTTCCATGCTTTCCAGCCAAATTTAATCAGAAAAAAATTAGAAGCAATGTCAATCGCTATCTACTGTCCACCTGATTACCTTCTTCTCTTTCTGCTCATCATTAATGGTTCTGTTCCAAATTCTTCCACACTCTGTAATCCTTTGTATTTTAGGGGCATTACTGCCTTGCTTAGAGTGATTCCAATTAATATATATATATATATATATATATATATATATATATATGTAAAATGTGTATGTATATATGCATATATATATATATATATATATATATATATATGCAATTTTTTATATATATTATTTATATATAATATATGCGCGGTATTTATTGAAAAGCGCTCAATATCAGTGATAGAGTTAACATATTTAGTTGGATTGATGTGAGTTTTTGACCCTGGGTTTCACGTTATTTGCGATCGTCAGACAAACTGATTAATTTTGAATTTTGAATATATATATGGTTGCATATATCACCGATTTTATGGTAGTGGGAGGATATATATATATATATATATATATATATATATATATATATATATATATATATATATATATATATCATTTCATCATTATTTGACATTGACTTGCCGTTTTACTTTTGTGTAAAATTCCGTAGGTTTTGACGTGACAAGATTTTCTACGAACATCTGAATCTGATTTGCATTAGAGAAAGCTTTCCTCATCAAAGCATTTTGCATCGATTGCAAAAGGTATTAATCGATTGGTGCAACGATAGGTGCATATGGCAGGTCGGGTAGAATTCTAAATTCTTTTTCTGTGTTATCCTTGATGTATGCTATCTTGCATTGCTATGGAAGAGAAAAACATGTGTCTTGTTGACGAGTATAGGGTTTTTTTTATTAAACCTTTATAAGACACGTTACAGCGTTTGAATGGATAAATGTGCATTTTATGTTTCCCTGCGTTGAAATCTACATGGATAGCACCCTGACGGCACTATCGCACGCGCAAAATAACATTTCCTCCATTGAGCTCAGCTTTTTGAGTCGATTGTAGAGATTTATCTTTGTCAATCCATTTCCCTTTACGTTGAACATTGTCGTAAGGTACCCACTTTTCATCGCCTGTTATGATATTTTCAAGGGACAGGTTATGTCTATTTTGTGAAAGGAGACTCGTCACTATCCGCTTTGTTCTTCTTGCTAAAAGCGTGTGGGACCCAAACGTCCAGTTTGCTGTCTTTCCTTATCTTTTCTCAGCATCGGCATGTGATCGATTGTGGTGTGCTTAACATCTTTGCTTATTCCCGATTACTTTGCGGTGAATTTCTTTCCCTTAATGACTTTAGACGTTCATCATCACAGTCCCATGAACGCTACGGTCAGGGACGGTTTTTGACGCTACGTGTCTCCAGAACGAATCAAATTCGTACTTTCGAACGGTGGAGTAATGGATAGCGGCTGGGAGAGCCGAGTTCGAATTCCAGTCGAATCCATTACTCACGTGCTAATACCCTTGGAATCATTTTCTTCTCTCCCACCCAGCTATGGGCAAGTAGCAGAAGAGATCGAGTTCTCTAGCCTTGGATTTCAACTGGTCGAATGCAGAAAAAAATTGCAGCCAACTGCGGAAAAAAAATCTGCCTCGTCAGTCATGTATCGGAAAATACATGATCGCCTAAGTGTGTATCACGCATGACATAACTGATTAATTTTTGAACTCCTTAGCCATACATATTACATACTTTTCTTGATCTCTCTATTAGATTTTGGAAGGCTTATTTTGTTACTCCAATGCGTGTTCGAATTTCGATGTCGCATTTTCCAACCTCTATTAAAATTAGAAGTGTCTAGAAAACCAAACTAGTTACATTCCATCTCCACCGATCAGATCACGAACTACCGTCAGTCACGATAAACGAATGTCCTCTCGAGGAGGTACCGTACCTTGAGAGAATATTGGGTTTCAAACTAACACCTGACCTGAAGTGGAACTCTTATATACGATCCATCGCTAATGATGCCGGTAAAATTATCGACTCTTTGTACCGCTCTAGTAAGTAGCTGACTCCTCATTCTATCCTCTATATTTATTAGGTTGGTGCAAAAATAATGAGGTAATAATGTCGTTTTTTTGACGTTAAAAAATACGTCAAAAAACGACATTATTACATCATTATTTTTGCACCAACCTAATATAACAGATCAGGCGGAAAACTGGTATATTTGGGCGGGAGCTGTCCAGTCCTCATTTTCTAGCCTTGATAGATTTCAAAACGTGTCCTTGTTGGAGAAGCATTATTTTCTACGCTCCAACCTCTCTTTCTCTCTCTCTCTCTCTCTCTCTCGCAGGTGGAATGTGGCGAGTCTCTCACTGCTCTATCGTTACTTCCATGGAAAGTGCTCGGACGAACTTCAATCCTCGGTTCCGCCAGGTCTAATCTTCACGACTAGGACCTGTCATGCCATTTATCTAGTAGCAAACCACCAACATTCCCTCAGTATTCCATAGATGAGAATTAAGTTTCACTCAAACAGCCTCTTCCTGCGAACCACTGCTCTGTGGAACAGACTCCCAAGAGGATGTTTCCCAAATCACTACACTCTTGACCTGTTAAAGTCTAGAGTTAATCGTTATCTTCCCCTCTTAGCCACATAAACTACACCTTAACGCCCGGCGTGCTTTATAAGTGCGACGGAAGAGGATAGCAGGTGAGGCGGAATGATTGAAATACAATCAAAGATTTAGAAACAGTTTTTAAAAATTCATATAATAAAAAAAATAAATATGATTTCAAAATTTTAAATATTATTATGGATTATTTGTAATTTCATGCATGAGTCTCAGTGTAAATACTTATAAATAATTATTTTATCATTGTGATATTTTTGGATTATATCAAGTATAAAATTGGAAGAGAGGGTTATTTTTTCATTCTTCATCGTATCATACAGAGAAGTAGATCAATGAAGAAGATATTGCAGCGTTGCTAGAATGGTTTACCTTTACACTAGTCAAGAGGTTACCAAACAGTGCGGCGGGTCTCATAGTTGCGGCTGAAGAGAATAGCAGGTGAGGCGGAATGATTTAAATACAATCAAAGATTTAGAAACAGTTTTTAAAAATTCATATGCCAAAAATAAATATGATTTCAAAATTTAAAATATTATTATGGATTATTTGTAATTACATTCATGAGTCTCAGTATAAATACTTATATATAATTATTGACCGATTTTATCATTGTGATACTTTTCCATTATATCACAATTATTAATAATATAGTAACTAGGATCAGCAAATCGGAGGAGAGAGTTATCAACGATAATGTTGATTTTGAATCCCCGGTTATCTCCCCTTAACTCACACTCTATTTTTTATTTTTATTTTTAGCCGTACTTTTTATCACATAAAATTTAGTAAGGCGCAAGTAAATTTTCATTCTGAAAATGCGGCCCAGAGAAAAAAAGTTTGGGAACCACTGCAACGTAACCCTCTACTTCGAGTGCTCCCAGCGCCTTGTAAAAAAAAAAAAAAAAAAAAAGACTAAAATGGTTATTTAATAGGTACCTCCGCTAATTCGCTAAAAAAACAAACAAACAGCATATTGGTGTTTTAGTGTCTTTTTCCGACAAAAAACGTTTATTTCGAAATTCTTGCAAAAATCAAAAAATTGTCGGATTTTATTGAAACTTTCAGGACTTATTCACAAATGGGTGAAATTATTTTTTGAATATTTTTTCAGAAAAATTTTTTTTTTTACATATGTTACTCCCACGCTTACTTAATTTCATATAATTTAGATTAAATTTTAATTTCAAAATTTGTTTTATTATTTCCTTGGAGAATGTAAATAATCAATTTTATTTTGTAAACTGCTACTCATTTCCTGAAAATTTACTCCGAATCGTAAAATAAAAAATGCAATAAAACTATGAGATTATTTAATTAGGAAATTTTTTAATTGCCTTCATAAATAATATTTATTAAGGACAGTTTTCTTAAGAAACAATTATTTTCTCGTTGAAAAATGAATTTTTACAAGAATTGTTTTTTTCATTTTTTTTTTTTATTTTTCGTATCGCGAATTAGTGAAGGTCACTATTATTTACAGTTTAACCCGGATATAAGAGAAACCCGGATATAAGAGATATTTTCTCCGGTCCCGACAACTCTCTTATATCTGGGTTACACTGTAATAAGAACAACAATAATTTTGTAATGAAGTGCTTCCTTAAATGATGTCGAATTTTATGAAAGATTGTCGGACTTTTTTTTTATATTAAAAACGGAGACGTCGAGAAAAGTGGGAAGAAAAGGAGGTGAGGCAAGATGTAATCTGTTCGCCATATTTACTGGACGGTTGGCTAACTTGTTCTTGTCTGCCTAAAGCCATTTAATCTTCATTATACTCAACGGTGGACAGTGGGGCCTATCAGTCTGAGATGAACTTCAGCCTCGACGTCTCTTCGCTTTCTTGACTTTCAATCGGATCGTGACTGGTTGGCGGAATCTCAACACAGATGGAGACACGGTGTTGCGGCTCAGTTAGGCACGAAATGGAGTGAATTATTTTGACAGAAGATTTGACCTCAATGTAAGAAAGCAAATCGAGACGGTCATCAGATACCTTAAATGGTCGTGAAAGATTTTCAACTGATAGCGGTTGTCTCTGTTTCAGGCTGACCGTCTGCTCACCTCCAAAAACGCCGCTTGTCATCCTTTCGAGAAACGAGGAGGTTGAATAATCCACGAGCATGGATCAATAAATCCGTAGCTAGATACAGTTATAAAAATGAATTTTGATGTTAAAACCTTCACTGTATTGAATGTATATCAATGTTCCATCCAAGGCGCTATATAGATAGGGTCTGAGGACTTCACCCCAACCCACAACATTTTTTGCTGAATTTGTCTTCTTGGCCGCGATCAATGACAATGTTACTGGGATAAGCACTATCATTTGTCGAAAATTATTACCGCCATTAATTTTCCAAATAAATTAGAAATCTACATTTTCTGTTTTTCATTCCAAAAATTCCCTTCTAAAGACTTTTCTATATTATTTCTATATGAAAAGGTCCCTAAGTCACTTTCCAGAAAAGAAGTAAAGCGAAAAGTAAATAAATACACAATTGTGTAATTAAAATCAAAGCAAAAATATTTAGTATAATATATCTAAAATATTCAATAGATTATCAGAAAAGAATATAGAATTCGGGAGTTTAAAACTTTAATCTCTGATTTAACCCTGCCGTTTTCAACATCTGATTTACACACCACCTCTTTTATTTCTGTGCAGTTACCTACCAAAAAACAAATCGAATACCGTGATGAAAAAGTTGTATCGTCAAAATGTTTATGTTATTATTAAGAGGAAAAACCAAAGTATTTTCTGATTACTTTATTAAATTTTATAATCTAGCACAGTCGAAATTCTGGTTAAAAATCTTGTTTTTCTTGCGTCAGCTGGTGGCTAAAGATGAATATAAGGAAATATTAGCGTATTTTTTGTGGTAAAAATTTTTTGGAAATTCTTGCGAAAATCAAATAATTGTCGGATTTTAATGAAATTTTCAAAACTTATTCACAAATGAATGAAATTATTTCGAAATATTTTTATCTTTAGAAAATCTTTGTTTTTCTTCTGTTATCCCCACTTACTTAATTTTATGAAATTTCGAGAAATTAAAATTCCACCCTCTTCATACTTATATTAGTTAAAAGCAGAAGTCCTTGGAGAATTTAAATTATCAATTTGCATTTAGCAAATAGAAACACCATTTACCAAAAATATGCTCTGAATTGCAAATTAAAAAAACTAGGAAATTATTTAATTAGCAAAGCTTTTAATTGATTTTACAAATACGAGATATTAAGGACAGTATTGTCTCCAGAAAAAAATTTCGATGAATAATTAATTTTTCACGAATTGTTTTCATTTTTGAAAATTTTAATTTTAATAATTTATTAGATCTTAACGTTTTTAAAATTCTGTATTAATTTTAACCTTTTAGAATATATTATTATTATTAAGTGAAAACTACATTTACTAATCATAAATGGTAAAGCTTATCAAACACCAATGTGTATAAACGTTCCTTTTTTTCTAGAGGCGGTTCACCATATACGGTATTATCAGTAAATAAGTGCGATAACTATAGTAAATTTAAAACTAGAAAGTATCTAAAATTCAATAAAACATTAGATTACGGAGAATATTTCCTTAAAGTTTTAAGATTATTGAGTACTTAAAAAGTACTCGTGGTATATTCTTCCATTATTTTCTTACGGGCATATCCGCCATAGAACAACATTAGATAAAAATCTGTCTGCCATCGAGCTATCATCAAGTTGCAGCATAAATAAACAGCTATAGCCGCAATAAAAATGCATTTATGCGATATTTTCAACTTAATGTAAATAATATTTATTTCAAATCCGATTAATTATACTTTAAATCAGCCAATATTCCTCAAATAAAGTTTCAGAAAAGTATATTTTCATTTGGGAATATTTTGTTTTAATGAAAAAAAATTACATTGCGATGAAAGACAACTAAAAAAGGAGCGCTGATCATTTATCTTAAAAAAAACCCCAAAAAACAAAAACTCCTTCCAGTCAATTTAAATTAGTTTTGAAATTCAGCAATGGTTTTATTTATTGGAAATATTAAATTTAATCTATTAGATTTAACTTAAAAATAAATAAATACTTCAAGAAATATTTTGCATTTGTAAAAATTCGTTTTAAACGTTAAGTATCGCCCTTCAGTGGAGCTACCGAATTTAAACGCAGTGTGAATCGTTATCATCTGTCTTGTTAATTCCTGTTCTTTTATTGTTCTCTCTTCTTTATAATGGTTTTACTTCTTATATTCATTCACATCCTTGTATCTTAGTGGCTTTATTGCCTTGAGTGAGTTAAAACTTTAAATAAAAAATTAAAAAAAAAACTGAGACTGATATACGTGTTTGTTTCCCTGAAATGCTTTTTCGGGATAAACTTATTTGTTGAAATGCACCAAACTAATCCCTTTCATTAAATGCGTAACAATGTATGAAATGAAATTATAACCACATACAATTTATTTGTTTATATATTTTATGCTAACCATAATTTACTCAAAATTTGTGCCAAAACAGGGGGACAGGACAAAAAGATATGCGAGAGGAAAATCTTCAAGATAATAACTCTTAGTAAATAATTATAAACTCCCTATCTTAGATTCATATATACAAAATTACTCGTAAAAATGAGAATCAGCAAGACGTGGAGACAACAAACTGGAATTATTTATTATCTGGTTGTTACAGCATTAGAAACAGTAATATTGAGTAAAATTGTGGGTTTGGGGGTCAGATATAGATATGGATCGGAATCCGACAGAATGATAAGATAAAGAAAATCTATACAGTCTTTCTCGCATGTTTTTCCCCTTATAGATGTACGTAATGAGTATCCAGATAATTTAGTCAGAAAAACTGTCTGGAGTTCTCTTACCGCGAATTTTTGTTGAGTGCTAGGAGGTAAATGTTACTATTATGGACTGAAAAAGGAAAAAAGAGCCGAAACTTTCGCTGACGCGCGTGTTGACGGCCTCTCCGTGTTGATGCGATAATGAGAATATCTATGTGTCTAGAAGAGAAAAGTGGGTCGATTCTTATTGGTTTAGGATGATAAATTAATAATAATTATGATTTTTATAATCATTTTATTATAATTATTTTTGACATTATAATTAATTTTTTTTAATTAATTTTTCTATGGACACGACATTAGTAAGAAAAAAGCTGGCGTAGTAAAACAATAAGTTAGACTGAAGTGTAAATTGATGACCCAGCCAGTAAATCCGTAATGTGAAAATGGCATTAAATTTACACAACAAAAAAATAATCTTATTACTTCTCAATTCGCCATAAATAAGTAAAACAAAAAAATAACTATTTCAGAAAACAAATTTATCTTTTTGTTTTTTAAAGATTTCTCGAGACATTTGAATCTGTGAGAAATGAAAAGACAATAGAATGGCTGATAAGAAGGTCTTGATTGCAAAAGGGCTTCATTTTATCATTCATTAACATTGCATAAATATAAATAGCATATATAAAATACATATGACGAGTACACATGGATGTCTAATTAACCCTTTGAGGCCTGACCACTGTTTCACCAGTGATAGATAAAAATAACGTAATGCCCAGCCACCGGTTGAACAGTGGTAGAGAAGAATTACTTACTGCCCAGCCGCCGGTTGAACAATGGTAGTGAATAAATGACGTAATGCCCAGCCGCCGGTTGAACAGTGGCAGTGAATAAATGACGTAATGATCAGCCGCCGGTTGAACAGTGGTAGAGAAGAATTACTTAATGATCAGCCGCCGGTTGAACAGTGGTAGAGAAGAATTACTTAATGCTCAGCCACCGGTTGAACAGTGGCAGTGAATAAATGACGTAATGCCCAGCCACCGGTTGAACAGTGGTAGAGAAGAATTACTTAATGATCAGCCGCCGGTTGAACAGTGGTAGAGAAGAATTACTTAATGCTCAGCCACCGGTTGAACAGTGGCAGTGAATAAATGACGTAATGCCCAGCCACCGGTTGAACAGTGGTAGAGAAGAATTACTTAATGATCAGCCGCCGGTTGAACAGTGGTAGAGAAGAATTACTTAATGCTCAGCCACCGGTTGAACAGTGGCAGTGAATAAATGACGTAATGATCAGCCGCCGGTTGAACAGTGGTAGAGAAGAATTACTTAATGATCAGCCCCCGGTTAAACAGTGGTAGAGAAGAATTACTTACTGCCCAGCCGCCGGTTGAACAATGGTAGTGAATAAATGACGTAATGCCCAGCCACCGGTTGAACAGTGGTAGAGAAGAATTACTTAATGATCAGCCGCCGATTGAACAGTGGTAGAGAAGAATTACTTAATGCTCAGCCACCGGTTGAACAGTAGCAGTGAATAAATGACGTAATGCCCAGCCGCAGGTTGAACAGTGGTAGAGAAGAATTACTTAATGATCAGCCGCCGGTTAAACAGTGGTAGAGAAGAATTACTTACTGCCCAGCCGCCGGTTGAACAATGGTAGTGAATAAATGACGTAATGCCCAGCCACCGGTTGAACAGTGGTAGAGAAGAATTACTTAATGATCAGCCGCCGGTTGAACAGTGGTAGAGAAGAATTACTGAATGCCCAACCACCGGTTAAACAGTGGTAGAGAAGAATTACTTAATGCCCAGCCACCGGTTGAACAGTGCTAGAGAAGAATTACTTAATGCCCAGCCACCGGTTGAACAATGGTTGTGAATAAATGTCGTAATGCCCAGGCACCGGTTGAACAGTGGTAGAGAAGAATTACTTAATGCCCAGCCACCGGTTGAACAGTGGTAGAGAAGAATTACTTAATGATCAGCCACCGGTTGAACAGTGGTAGAGAAGAATTACTTAATGATCAGCCACCGGTAGAACAGTGGCAGTGAATAAATGACGTAATGCCCAGCCACCGGTTGAACAGTGGTAGAAAAGAATTACTTAATGATCAGCCACCGGTTGAACAGTGGTAGAGAAGAATTACTGAATGCCCAACCACCGGTTAAACAGTGGTAGAGAAGAATTACTTAATGCCCAGCCACCGGTTGAACAGTGGTAGAGAAGAATTAATTAATGATCAGCCACCGGTTGAACAGTGGTAGAGAAGAATTACTTACTGCCCAGCCGCCGGTTGAACAATGGTAGTGAATAAATGACGTAATGCCCAGCCACCGGTTGAACGTTGGTAGAGAAGAATTACTTAATGATCAGCCGCCGGTTGAACAGTGGTAGAGAAGAATTACTTAATGATCAGCCACCGGTTGAACAGTGGTAGTGAATAAATGACGTAATGCCCAGCCACCGGTTGAACAGTGGTAGAGAAGAATTACTTAATGATCAGCCACCGGTTGAACAGTGGTAGAGAAGAATTACTGAATGCCCAACCACCGGTTAAACAGTGGTAGAGAAGAATTACTTAATGCCCAGCCACCGGTTGAACAGTGGTAGAGAAGAATTACTTAATGCCCAGCCGCCGGTTGAACAATGGTAGTGAATAAATGTCGTAATGCCCAGGCACCGGTTGAACAGTGGTAGAGAAGAATTACTGAATGCCCAACCACCGGTTAAACAGTGGTAGTGGAGAATTACTTAATGCCCAGTCACCGGTTGAACAGTGGTAGAGAAGAATTACTTAATGCCCAGCCGCCGGTTGAACAGTGGTAGAGAAGAATTACTTAATGCCCAGCCGCCGGTTGAACAGTGGTAGAAAAGATTTTCTTAATGCCCAGCCACCGGTTGAACAGTGGTAGAGAAGAATTACTGAATGCCCAACCACCGGTTAAACAGTGGTAGAGAAGAATTACTTAATGCCCAGCCATCGGTTGAACAGTGGTAGAGAAGAATTACTTAATGCCCAGCCACCGGTTGAACAGTGGTAGAGAAGAATTACTTAATGCTCAGCCACCGGTTGAACAGTGGTAGAGAAGAATTACTTAATGCCCAGCCACCGGTTGAACAGTGGTAGAGAAGAATTACTTAATGCCCAGCCACCGATTGAACAGTGGTAGAGAAGAATTACTTAATGCCCAGCCGCCGGTTGAACAGTGGTAGAGAAGAATTACTTAATGCTCAGCCACCGGCTGAACAGTGGTAGAGAAGAATTACTTAATGATCAGCCGCCGGTTGAACAGTGGTAGAGAAGAATTACTTAATGGTCAGCCACCGGTTGAACAGTGGCAGTGAATAAATGACGTAATGATCAGCCGCCGGTTGAACAGTGGTAGAGAAGAATTACTTAATGATCAGCCCCCGGTTAAACAGTGGTAGAGAAGAATTACTTACTGCCCAGCCGCCGGTTGAACAATGGTAATGAATAAATGACGTAATGCCCAGCCACCGGTTGAACAGTGGTAGAGAAGAATTACTTAATGATCAGCCGCCGATTGAACAGTGGTAGAGAAGAATTACTTAATGCTCAGCCACCGGTTGAACAGTGGCAGTGAATAAATGACGTAATGCCCAGCCGCCGGTTGAACAGTGGTAGAGAAGAATTACTTAATGATCAGCCGCCGGTTAAACAGTGGTAGAGAAGAATTACTTACTGCCCAGCCGCCGGTTGAACAATGGTAGTGAATAAATGACGTAATCCCCAGCCACCGGTTGAACAGTGGTAGAGAAGAATTACTTAATGATCAGCCGCCGGTTGAACAGTGGTAGAGAAGAATTACTGAATGCCCAACCACCGGTTAAACAGTGGTAGAGAAGAATTACTTAATGCCCAGCCACCGGTTGAACAGTGGTAGAGAAGAATTACTTAATGCCCAGCCGCCGGTTGAACAATGGTTGTGAATAAATGTCGTAATGCCCAGGCACCGGTTGAACAGTGGTAGAGAAGAATTACTTAATGATCAGCCACCGGTTGAACAGTGGTAGAGAAGAATTACTTAATGATCAGCCACCGGTTGAACAGTGGCAGTGAATAAATGACGTAATGCCCAGCCACCGGTTGAACAGTGGTAGAGAAGAATTACTTAATGATCAGCCACCGGTTGAACAGTGGTAGAGAAGAATTACTGAATGCCCAACCACCGGTTAAACAGTGGTAGAGAAGAATTACTTAATGCCCAGCCACCGGTTGAACAGTGGTAGAGAAGAATTACTTAATGCCCAGCCGCCGGTTGAACAATGGTAGTGAATAAATGTCGTAATGCCCAGGCACCGGTTGAACAGTGGTAGAGAAGAATTACTGAATGCCCAACCACCGGTTAAACAGTGGTAGAGAAGAATTACTTAATGCCCAGCCACCGGTTGAACAGTGGTAGAGAAGAATTACTTAATGCCCAGCCGCCGGTTGAACAGTGGTAGAGAAGAATTACTTAATGCTCAGCCGCCGGTTGAACAGTGGTAGAAAAGATTTTCTTAATGCCCAGCCACCGGTTGAACAGTGGTAGAGAAGAATTACTGAATGCCCAACCACCGGTTAAACAGTGGTAGAGAAGAATTACTTAATGCCCAGCCATCGGTTGAACAGTGGTAGAGAAGAATTACTTAATGCCCAGCCACCGGTTGAACAGTGGTAGAGGAGAATTACTTAATGCTCAGCCACCGGTTGAACAGTGGTATAGAAGAATTACTTAATTTCCAGCCACCGGTTGAACAGTGGTAGAGAAGAATTACTTAATGCCCAGCCACCGGTTGAACAGTGGTAGAGAAGAATTACTTAATGCCCAGCCGCCGGTTGAACAGTGGTAGAGAAGAATTACTTAATGCTCAGCCATCGGTTGAACAGTGGTAGAGAAGAATTACTTAATGCCCAGCCACCGGTTGAACAGTGGTAGAGAAGAATTACTTAATGCCCAGCCACCAGGTTGAACAGTGGTAGAGAAGAATTACTTAATGCCCAGCCACCGGTTGAACAGTGGTAGAGAAGAATTACTTAATGCCCAGCCACCGGTTGAACAGTGGTAGAGAAGAATTACTTAATGCTCAGCCACCGGTTGAACAGTGGTAGAGAAGAATTACTTAATGCCCAGCAACCGGTTGAACAGTGGTAGAGAAGAATTACTTAATGCCCAGCCACCGGTTGAACAGTGGTAGAGAAGAATTACTTAATGCTCAGCCACCGGTTGAACAGTGGTAGAGAAGAATTACTTAATGCCCAGCCACCGGTTGAACAGTGGTAGAGAAGAATTACTTAATGCCCAGCCACCGGTTGAACAGTGGTAGAGAAGAATTACTTAATGCCCAGCCACCGGTTGAACAGTGGTAGAGAAGAATTACTTAATGCCCAGCCACCGGTTGAACAGTGGTAGAGAAGAATTACTTAATGCCCAGCCACCGGTTGAACAGTGGTAGAGAAGAATTACTTAATGCCCAGCCACCGGTTGAACAGTGGTAGAGAAGAATTACTTAATGCTCAGCCACCGGTTGAACAGTGGTAGAGAAGAATTACTTAATGCTCAGCCACCGGTTGAACAGTGGTAGAGAAGAATTACTTAATGCCCAGCCACCGGTTGAACAGTGGTAGAGAAGAATTACTTAATGCCCAGCCACCGGTTGAACAGTGGTAGAGAAGAATTACTTAATGCCCAGCCACCGGTTGAACAGTGGTAGAGAAGAATTACTTAATGCCCAGCCACCGGTTGAACAGTGGTAGAGAAGAATTACTTAATGATCAGCCGCCGGTTAAACAGTGGTAGAGAAGAATTACTTACTGCCCAGCCGCCGGTTGAACAATGGTAGTGAATAAATGACGTAATGCCCAGCCACCGGTTGAACAGTGGTAGAGAAGAATTACTTAATGATCAGCCGCCGGTTGAACAGTGGTAGAGAAGAATTACTGAATGCCCAACCACCGGTTAAACAGTGGTAGAGAAGAATTACTTAATGCCCAGCCACCGGTTGAACAGTGGTAGAGAAGAATTACTTAATGCCCAGCCGCCGGTTGAACAATGGTTGTGAATAAATGTCGTAATGCCCAGGCACCGGTTGAACAGTGGTAGAGAAGAATTACTTAATGCCCAGCCACCGGTTGAAAAGTGGTAGAGAAGAATTACTTAATGATCAGCCACCGGTTGAACAGTGGTAGAGAAGAATTACTTAATGATCAGCCACCGGTTGAACAGTGGCAGTGAATAAATGACGTAATGCCCAGCCACCGGTTGAACAGTGGTAGAAAAGAATTACTTAATGATCAGCCACCGGTTGAACAGTGGTAGAGAAGAATTACTGAATGCCCAACCACCGGTTAAACAGTGGTAGAGAAGAATTACTTAATGCCCAGCCACCGGTTGAACAGTGGTAGAGAAGAATTACTTAATGATCAGCCACCGGTTGAACAGTGGTAGAGAAGAATTACTTACTGCCCAGCCGCCGGTTGAACAATGGTAGTGAATAAATGACGTAATACCCAGCCACCGGTTGAACGTTGGTAGAGAAGAATTACTTAATGATCAGCCGCCGGTTGAACAGTGGTAGAGAAGAATTACTTAATGATCAGCCACCGGTTGAACAGTGGTAGTGAATAAATGACGTAATGCCCAGCCACCGGTTGAACAGTGGTAGAGAAGAATTACTTAATGATCAGCCACCGGTTGAACAGTGGTAGAGAAGAATTACTGAATGCCCAACCACCGGTTAAACAGTGGTAGAGAAGAATTACTTAATGCCCAGCCACCGGTTGAACAGTGGTAGAGAAGAATTACTTAATGCCCAGCCGCCGGTTGAACAATGGTAATGAAGAAATGTCGTAATGCCCAGGCACCGGTTGAACAGTGGTAGAGAAGAATTACTGAATGCCCAACCACCGGTTAAACAGTGGTAGAGAAGAATTACTTAATGCCCAGCCACCGGTTGAACAGTGGTAGAGAAGAATTACTTAATGCCCAGCCGCCGGTTGAACAGTCGTAGAGAAGAATTACTTAATGCCCAGCCGCCGGTTGAATAGTGGTAGAAAAGATTTTCTTAATGCCCAGCCACCGGTTGAACAGTGGTAGAGAAGAATTACTGAATGCCCAACCACCGGTTAAACAGTGGTAGAGAAGAATTACTTAATGCCCAGCCATCGGTTGAACAGTGGTAGAGAAGAATTACTTAATGCCCAGCCACCGGTTGAACAGTGGTAGAGAAGAATTGCTTAATGCTCAGCCACCGGTTGAACAGTGGTAGAGAAGAATTACTTAATGCCCAGCCACCGGTTGAACAGTGGTAGAGAAGAATTACTTAATGCCCAGCCGCCGGTTGAACAGTGGTAGAGAAGAATTACTTAATGCCCAGCCGCCGGTTGAACAGTGGTAGAGAAGAATTACTTAATGCTCAGCCATCGGTTGAACAGTGGTAGAGAAGAATTACTTGATGCCCAGCCACCGGTTGAACAGTGGTAGAGAAGAATTACTTAATGCCCAGCCACCGGTTGAACAGTGGTAGAGAAGAATTACTTAATGCCCAGCCACCGGTTGAACAGTGGTAGAGAAGAATTACTTAATGCTCAGCCACCGGTTGAACAGTGGTAGAGAAGAATTACTTAATGCCCAGCCACCGGTTGAACAGTGGTAGAGAAGAATTACTTAATGCCCAGCCACCGGTTGAACAGTGGTAGAGAAGAATTACTTAATGCCCAGCCACCGGTTGAACAGTGGTAGAGAAGAATTACTTAATGCCCAGCCACCGGTTGAACAGTGGTAGAGAAGAATTACTTAATGCTCAGCCACCGGTTGAACAGTGGTAGAGAAGAATTACTTAATGCCCAGCCACCGGTTGAACAGTGGTAGAGAAGAATTACTTAATGCCCAGCCACCGGTTGAACAGTGGTAGAGAAGAATTACTTAATGCCCAGCCACCGGTTGAACAGTGGTAGAGAAGAATTACTTAATGCCCAGCCACCGGTTGAACAGTGGTAGAGAAGAATTACTTAATGCCCAGCCACCGGTTGAACAGTGGTAGAGAAGAATTACTTAATGCCCAGCCACCGGTTGAACAGTGGTAGAGAAGAATTACTTAATGCCCAGCCACCGGTTGAACAGTGGTAGAGAAGAATTACTTAATGCCCAGCCACCGGTTGAACAGTGGTAGAGAAGAATTACTTAATGCTCAGCCACCGGTTGAACAGTGGTAGAGAAGAATTACTTAATGCTCAGCCACCGGTTGAACAGTGGTAGTGAATAAATGACGTAATGCCCAGCCATCGGTTGAACAGTGGTAGAGAAGAATTACTTATTGCTCAGCCACCGGTTGAACAGTGGTAGAGAAGATTTTCTTAATGCCCAGCCACCGGTTGAACAGTGGTAGAGAAGAATTACTTAATGCTCAGCCACCGGTTGAACAGTGGTAGAGAAGAATTACTTAATGCCCAGCCACCGGTTGAACAGTGGTAGAGAAGAATTACTTAATGCTCAGCCACCGGTTGAACAGTGGTAGAGAAGAATTCCTTAATGCTCAGCCACCGGTTGAACAGTGGTAGTGAATAAATGACGTAATGCCCAGCCATCGGTTGAACAGTGGTAGAGAAGAATTACTTAATGCTCAGCCACCGGTTGAACAGTGGTAGAGAAGATTTTCTTAATGCCCAGCCACCGGTTGAACAGTGGTAGAGAAGAATTACTTAATGCTCAGCCACCGGTTGAACAGTGGTAGAGAAGAATTACTTAATGCCCAGCCACCGGTTGAACAGTGGTAGAGAAGAATTACTTAATGCCCAGCCACCGGTTGAACAGTGGTAGAGAAGAATTACTTAATGCTCAGCCACCGGTTGAACAGTGGTAGAGAAGAATTACTTAATGCCCAGCCACCGGTTGAACAGTGGTAGAGAAGAATTACTTAATGCCCAGCCACCGGTTGAACAGTGGTAGAGAAGAATTACTTAATGCTCAGCCACCGGTTGAACAGTGGTAGAGAAGATTTTCTTAATGCCCAGCCACCGGTTGAACAGTGGTAGAGAAGAATTACTTAATGCTCAGCCACCGGTTGAACAGTGGTAGAGAAGAATTACTTAATGCCCAGCCACCGGTTGAACAGTGGTAGAGAAGAATTACTTAATGCCCAGCCACCGGTTGAACAGTGGTAGAGAAGAATTACTTAATGCTCAGCCACCGGTTGAACAGTGGTAGTGAATAAATGACGTAATGCCCAGCCATCGGTTGAACAGTGGTAGAGAAGAATTACTTAATGCTCAGCCACCGGTTGAACAGTGGTAGAGAAGATTTTCTTAATGCCCAGCCACCGGTTGAACAGTGGTAGAGAAGAATTACTTAATGCTCAGCCACCGGTTGAACAGTGGTAGAGAAGAATTACTTAATGCCCAGCCACCGGTTGAACAGTGGTAGAGAAGAATTACTTAATGCCCAGCCACCGGTTGAACAGTGGTAGAGAAGAATTACTTAATGCTCAGCCACCGGTTGAACAGTGGTAGTGAATAAATGACGTAATGCCCAGCCATCGGTTGAACAGTGGTAGAGAAGAATTACTTAATGCTCAGCCACCGGTTGAACAGTGGTAGAGAAGATTTTCTTAATGCCCAGCCACCGGTTGAACAGTGGTAGAGAAGAATTACTTAATGCTCAGCCACCGGTTGAACAGTGGTAGAGAAGAATTACTTAATGCCCAGCCACCGGTTGAACAGTGGTAGAGAAAATGACTTCAGGCCCAGCCACCGTTTGAACGCTGTGTGAACACTTGTAACTATTTTTATATCCACCGTGAAACATTACATACCAATTATTTGCTCAGGTATTAGTTTGGTGCAAAAATAATATCTTTTTTTGACGTTTTTTTTTAATAGAAAGATTAAAATTGTTCAGGAATGCAGGGCTTCAAGGTTTAAAAAGTCAGTTTAAAAACACGTGTCAAGAGGGAAAAATTACATGAAGATGTAACATACGTTTACATTGTAAGTTAAATCTTATTCGCTGTCACCTTTTTTCTTCTTTTCCTCCTCTCTTTCTTCTTCCTCTTCTATTCCCCCTACTCATCTTCTTCTTCTCCTACTCCTCTTCTTCTCCCCCCCGCTGATCCTCATCCTCTTCTTCTTCTTCTGTTGTCGCTCCTTTATCTGTTAAACTTGTTCGACGCACACGCGCTGAAATACAGACACGCATGCGCACGCACATGGAAATGAAATCGTGCAACACAAATTTAAGAGGTGCTAAAAATTCGACCACTGACAAACATATTTTATGGTCTATTTCTGATGTGCGTACCCAAAGACACACAGACAAGCATGCATGCACACACATACACACACACACACACATATATATATATATATATATATATGGAGAGAGAGAGAAAAAGAGAGAGAGAAAAAGAGAGAGATATGCCTGTGTGTTTGCGCTCAGGGGCTTACATATATATATATATATATATATATATATATATATATATATATATATATATATATATATATATATATATATATAATCACCACCACCATATATAATCACTAATCACAGTGAAAAAGTACTTAAAATCTCAAGAATTTCTCATATTTTTCATGAGGACCATTCTCTCATATTTCTTCCTTCTTCTGCGACACTTAAATTGTGATCCAGGCAGACAAATATTCCGGCTCCATCCGGAATCATAATTCTCAAGCCCATCTGCATAGATCATCCCTCCCCCATCTACAACAGATTTTTTTTTGTTTCTTTAATTCCCACAGAAAAAAAAATGACAAAGTTCTTTGGGTTACAAATACCAAAATCTCGAAGACTTAAGGAGGGGCACATGTTTACCGAAACCAGAAGAGACCAAATCAAAGAAGAAAATAAGGAATTAAAACTCTGAAAATTTCGCTAAATCTACAGTTGTCACCAAGAATTATATTTTCGCAATTTGTGCAAGATTAATATATCAGAAAAAATTTCTTTATAACAAAAGAATTGAGCAAAAGTTCACTGAGATCTCAAATAGTATATATGTATGTGTGTGGATGTATATACGTGTTTCGTTACATATGTTAAAATGAAAGAAAAGTTTAAAGAGGAGATTGTCGTCTCGTTGCAACATATCCAGTAAATGTTCAGGTCTGTTGGCATAACTGCCTAACATTGTCATTTTTCAAATTTATGACTTAAAACTAATGAGGGATTTATTTTAATCAATTGACCCCAAGCAAGGCGACAACGTCACTAAGACACAAGGATCTACTGGAAGTGAAAGAGAAGTAAACCTTAAGAGGGAACCGGAAACCCAATAATAAGATAAAGAGTTTAGGCTGAGGCGTTGTTAGAAATATATAGATTAGAATTTAGAAGGAGCCGGAAACTAACCCCTAAAGAGGAAACAAATGATAAATCTCTACTCCTGTACAAAAGAGCGGGTAGGTGTGTGAACCGGACAAAATTGAGGCTTTATTTCAATCTTTTTATTCATCTTATACCCTCTGTTTATTTTAGTTTTTGTAAATATAGTAAACACAGAAAGATAACTGCGAGGAGTCTTAGACAAGATAGTTAAGGAAAGCGACATAAAAAGGAATAACCACCAACTGTAAGAAGACAGAATATATGTTGGAAATTAAAATAAAAATAATAAAAATAAGCATTTTGTTATATTTACGCATTGTTGTAACCTAGAAAAGGTTACTGAATGAGGAATAACCAAAACGGAGGTTGGAAATGAAAATGGTAATCTTTATAACATCAACAAAATAAAATACTCGTCAGCGGCGTGAATTAGTTAAACCACTGCTAGTGGTGGACTATTTAGACAGTATATTGCTCATGCTTACAATAGTTTCCAACATATTTATGAGGATTTAGGTATACCCATTATTAGTGTTCCTAGGTACAGTATATAACACGTATGCATACTAATTTTGTAGATACGCAGCATTTCATTTTAAAATTAGAATATAATGTATACAAGTGTGAAAATTTTAACAGACGTGTTGTTTAATGATTTTTATTTATTTATTGCAGACGTTTTTATCGTCTGCTTTTGTGTTGAGTTTTGTATACTATCAGGAGAAGGAAAGAAAATGTAAGTGATCTGTTTATTTTACCCATATAGGGTCTTTTCGTGCGCATAGAAATTGACACGTTTGAATTTAGCACGCTTTGGAGATGCTCATAAAAGAGCTACTTTCGCCTTTTGGCAATGTTTTTTTTTGTGTGTGGGGGGGGATAACTCCCAACGGGCCTTGATCAGTGCCTTAAAGCTGAACGGAAGGTGACGTCATCCTCCCTCCCTTCCTCAAATCATGAAGGCTACAACACCAGCAGGAGTGATCGTTTCCATGGCAACGAAAAATACAGAACTGAGAGCAAGATCTCTTTACGAAGACTGCGGTTTTGTGAGGCTAAATTTAAGTTTTTAAGAATATCCGGCAGAGTAAGCCGAGATTTGAAAGAGTTAGATTAAATTTGAAACCCGTTATAAAGATCCTTAGTAGTCATATGGATTTTTTTATAAAAAAAAAATGCATCAGGTAAGATGAAAATAGCTGAGTTATCCTTTTCGGTTGGCTTGTAGGCACAAAATCACTTTAATACATGTTTG
Source organism: Acanthosepion lycidas (assembly GCA_963932145.1). Taxonomy (NCBI): domain Eukaryota; kingdom Metazoa; phylum Mollusca; class Cephalopoda; order Sepiida; family Sepiidae; genus Acanthosepion; species Acanthosepion lycidas. The sequence goes on along the minus strand of OZ010593.1, from coordinate 72,700,763 downwards.
ATGTTAAATGGCTTGATAAAAATCCCATAGCAGTTAAATCCATTATTAGTGCAATTCATGTATTACTCTTTTTTGCCTACACGTTACTCAACTGTTGTTCATATTGTAAATAAAATTTCTGTTTCTTATTTCTATCAACATCGAACCTTTGTCGTTTGTTTTCTTCGCTGTCTTGTTTACATTATTAACCTTCATACCGAACTTATTGTTGCTTGTTCCCGAATAGGAGAAATTTTACCTATTTTTTTGTTTTGACTATTATCGTCACGAGATCTCAGGCGTCATCTTCCAATTTATTTTCCCGATATATATTGAAAAGAGAAAAAAGCCCAAATGTGTAAGCTACGGACTGGAGATATTAAAAACAAGCAAGTAGAGAAGTTTAAATATCTGGGAAGTGTTTTTAACAGATGATGGAATATGTGGCAGAGAAAATCTGAAGTCGCCTTGGAATAGCAAAACATACCTTCCAAAAGCTAAACAAAGTATTAAGAAACAGGAAAATATCATTAGAAAAAAAAAAGTGTGCTGAACTGCTACGCATTACTGTTTCTTTTCCTACGTGGCAGTGAATGCTGGACAATACTTCACAGATGAAGAGGATAAATGAGGCCATAGATATGTCGTCCAACAGAAGGATGCTGAGAATACCATGGGCAGAGCATGCGAGCAACGAGGAAGTTTTAAAAAATGGGTACGAAAAGTTCACTTATACGTAAAATCAGAAAAAGACAATTGATATTTCTGTGAAATATAATGAGGAAAGAGGTCTTGAGAAATTATATTCCCATAGAACATATTGAAAGTAAGGAAAACAAAGGAAAAAGCGAGTATTCCAATTTGTCTTTAGATTTCAAAGTTAAATTTTTCGTCAAATAGATAAATTATATAGATTGTAAACTCTCTAATACGTAACCGTCATCTTGGGTAGTACTTTTTGCTGATAACAATGAATTATGTCCTTTTGCAGTTGGTAATTAGTCCTTTCTTCTCCCTTTCCTTTATTATCTTAACTAAGAGTTCTTTCTAATTTTGCCATCAAAACAATGTCAACTCCGTATCTTATGTTGTCAAGATTATGTCCACCAATAAAAACTCCTGAATTATATAATGCTGGTGCTTCTGTTGCGTATTTAGACATCCGTGATAAAATCCAAAGAAGAATCTGCAATATTATTGGTCCTGACCTGACATCACGGCTTCAGTCACTTTCCCACCGCCATAACGTAGCTTCCCTCTGCCTTTTCTATGGATATTTTCATGGTAATTGTTCTGATGAGCTTTCTTCTATACTAACTAGACTTAATGAATTTAAGTGCCGTACTAGATTGGCAGCTAGGTCTCATGATATTACAGTTTAAATAGCTAGATGTAATCTCGTAAGTTCTATGCTAACAGTTTCTTCTTTTGCCTGTGGAACTCTCTTTCAGCATCTTGTGTTCCAGTCAAATTTGGTCTTCAAAATTTTAAATGCAATGTTAAATGTTATCTTCTGTCTTCTTAATTCTTGTTCTTTTATTGTTCTCTCTCCTTAATAATATATTATTTTTCTCGTATCCTTTCATACTTTCTCACTACTTGCATTTTAGTGGGGTTTTTTTTTTTCTTAGCTTGAGGTGAAATTATTAAAAGCAAAAAAGACATTTTAGTTTTCTTAAGATTTTCTCTAATTATAGATTAAATACTGTTATATACCGTAATTATGAACACTACTGGGTATGCCTCAATCCTCATAAATACGCTATTGGACGCTATTGTAAGTCGGGGTAATATGCTGTAAGTAGCCCACTATTAGCGTGGTTTACCTGCTTCAAGCCGCTGGCGAGTATTATATTTCGTAGATGTTATAAAGATTACCATTTCATTTTCAACCTCCGTTTTGATTATTCCAGATTCAATAACACTTTCTAGGTTATAAAATTTTGGCGACGAGGATGAAATATTTACTTTGTGCAGAGTCAACCTAAAAAGGGGGTGTTATATACCTTAGCTATGAAATCTAATGGGTATGTCCCAATCCTCTTAAATACTTTGAACACTATTGTAAGTGGGGGTAATATGCTGTCTAAGTAGTCCACCACTAGCAGTGGTTTACCTACTTCACGCCGCTGGCGAGTATTGTATTTTGTTGATGTTATAAATATTACCATTTCATTTCCAACCTCCGTTTTTGGTTAGTCCATATTCAGTAATCCTTCCTGGGTTACAACAAATACATCCGGTGAAAGACACATTCCTGTCTTAATCCTCCTCCTAGTTTTCTTTATTCACTGAACCCGTACTGTTCACATGTCGCCTGTTTGTTCGGAGTTTTATCTAATTAATAGAACAGATGTATAGGTTTAACTACAAGAGACAATTGAGGTCATTAATTTGCAATAAATGTGTTTGAGACCCAATTGATAAGATCCCTGATAGCCACAAAATATGAGTTTAAATATAGAAACGATTCGGACAAGAAAGATACATTTTTTTTAAGTAGGTGTGTTTTAAAACTTGTAAAATCCATACTCGCGTCGTGGTGTGCAGTATAGACACATCTGCTGATGCTTTATGCCGTCTATTCTTTACGAAGGTCAATCATGTTGTCTTCAGCTTCTTCATGCAGAAATTATGGCGGATTGTCTCAAGTAGTAGGCACACTTAATAATTCCTCAACCTTATAAGATTTCATTGCATTTTTTTTCCTTTGGTCACGCCAAGCAGTGAGTCAGTGTTGTTATTGCTCAGTGATGTGGCGTCACCAAATAGTTTTCAATAAAGAAGAAAAAAAAAGAGTCTACGTAAGTATTTTGTCCTGTTGTCACAGAGACTTTGAGACATTTTTGGTGCGGAGCGAAGACGGTCGCTATAGTTTCAGATAACATTCTTGTTATGCATGCGAATATCTATAACAGAGCCGCTTATTTATATATATATATATATATATATATATATATATATATATATATATATATATATATATATATATCTGCAAGCATAGATGACCAAATCTATAAGTATGAGTATGCATACATCTACCCTACACACACACACACACACACACACACACACCCATATATATATATATATATATATATATATATATATGCATCTCTCCTACAGACACATACTTATATATATATATATATATATATATATATGCGTGTGTGTGTGTGTGTGTGTGTGCGTATGCGTGTAGGGTAGATGTATGCATACTCATACTTATAGATTTCGTCATCTATGCTTGAATATATATATATATATATATATATATATATATATATATATTATATATAAGATGAAAACTACACCACTAGGAACCAAATAATTGCTTCAAGAACCTAATATTATCTTAGACGACAAAATTAAATTAGTCCATCAAAATGTTGGCTAGCAACGAAAAGAAGACATGGGTGAGATTGACTGAATATCACCCAACCATACCCCCAGCTTTCCGGCCGACCAAAAACACACGAACCAAGCATCCCAATGCGCCTCTAGTACCAGAGATAAACACCGCATCCCATATATATATATATATATATATATATATATATATATATTGTAGTTATCAGGAAAGCAAGTAAACGGAAAGGAGTTCCACAAGTGGGAAGTACGAGAAAAGAAACTGTTGGGTTAGTGGCGATTGTATTTAGCTATTTCAACAGTAAAAGGGTAGGATCTAAATGCCAATCTAGTGGCACGTTTAAATTATCTTATTTGTGGCACCAGGAAAAAGCTCTGCAGAGCAGTTTCCATGTAAATATTTGTAGAAAAGACAGAGGGAAGTCACGTCACGTCAGTGAGAACGTGACTGAACACAAGATGCCTGAAGAGGATCGATTACATTACAGATCCTCCTTAGGACTTTGTCAACATAAATATAAATATTATAGTTGCATACACGTAAACAATAACACAGACTATATGTGAGGGATTAGGCGCATGTTTGTACCTATAACTTGGACCGATTTTAAATGTGAATTAACTTTAAGCGTCTCATGATTTCTTTCTTTTTCTTTCAGATTTAACAACTTATGTTTTTGGCAATTGCAACCCTGGAAAGTTTAACAATCAAACCACTGAAGCGATCTTCGGACAATCGACAAAACCAACAGTTATGTTACTATAAATGTTATTCGACGGAGGAGGGGGTGTATTCAACATTTGATAACTTTGCGGCAATACGCGCTTAATGGTTTTACGCAGTTTTGATCAACATTTCTTTTCATTGTTAGTGTTATGGGACCTTACCCATAATAACATAATGGGACTATTTCATACGTAATAAATACTGCGCCTCAAGAGGAAGCAGGGAGTTCAGTCTGAAGTCGGGCGACCGGCTGATCGGTTGATCGGTTGAACTCTCTGCCTTCGGGCGGGGAGGAACCCGAAGGAGGCTACGCCGAAGGGCGGAGTCTCTTTCGGGGAGGTAGACCGACCCTGAACCCCTTTATACGGGTTCAAAGGGTATATTTTCGCCCGAGCCCACGGGCTCGGAAACCCCACGTTAAACCGGCCTTGTGTCACATGATGCCCTCGTGGGGGTGGGCGGTGACTAAATACCGTTCAGCCCGAAGTCGGGCGACCGGCTGATCGGTTGATCGGTTGAACTCTCTGCCTTCGGGCGGGGAGGAACCCGAAGGAGGCTACGTCGAAGGGCAGAGTCTCTTTCGGGGATGTAAACCGACCCTGAACCCATTTATACAGTTCTGTGTCAATTCATATTGAATTCTTTAAGTTCCTTAATATTTCTTGAGCAACTTTGATAAACTGATTTCTAATAGCCCCACAAAAAATTAAAGGGTGGGAGGTTTGGTGACCTCTGTAGCCACTCAAGTGGACCTCTTCGACCTGTCGAATAACCCCTATGGTACGCAATTTACCTGACCAAGTTTATAGCGCGTCTCCTAATTAGAAAATATTAAATATTTCCTAATTAAAACGAAAACAAATGAAGGGACTCATGGAAATATATACACCATTAATGCATCTTCTTACCAAATTTATTCAACTCATAATCTTAAAAGAGCTATGTGACCTATTAAGATTTATTATCGGAGAGTATAATATTATTAACATAAGTTACATGGATGACAATGTGCTGATGGCTGACACAAAAGAGAAACTGAAAGATCTCTTAAATGAACTAATCAAAGAAGATGAGAAGAAAGGTATGTTAATCGTAACAAGACAGAAACCATGTTTTGTTTTTATCGTAAAGACAACAAGATTTACGCATTCTTTCTTTCTTTTTATGTGCCGTGACTCTTCAGGGCGTAAGCGATCATGGCTCTCCACTTTCCCCTATCCCTTGTAGCTCTCAATAAGTTTTGTCCCTTTGCTACTTCCCCCAGGCCATTTTCTGTCATCCACTTGTTTAAGCCCACTAGGTACGTCATACGTTGCTTTCCCTTGTCTCTTTTAACCTCTGTTCGACCTGTGAGTATCAGGTTCTCCAAGCCCTCCTTTCTCATTTCGTGTCCCAGAAATTTCAGCTGCCTCTTCCTGATGTTAAGTATAAGTTTCCTTCTTGCTTGCATCCTCTCCAAAACCTGTTCCTTGCTCACACGCTCGGTTCATGATACCCTTAGCATCCTTCTGTAGAACCATATCTCCGCTACCTCGAGTCTCTTTTTCATCTTTGAGGAAATCATCCAGCATTCGCTGCCGTAAAGAAGAACAGATGTCACGTAGCAAATCAGTACTCTTTTCTTTGTTACCAAAGAAATCCTCCTGTCTTGTAATACTCTGCCTAGCTTTTGGAATGCGTCTTTGGCCATTCCAATATGTCTTCGGATCTCAGCGTCGCACTTGCCGTCCTCTGTTAAAACACTTCAAAGATATTTAAATTACCGCAGCTGCTTGATTTTAGTGTCTTCGAATGTTAAAATCAAGCAAGTAATGGAATTTAACTGCCTAGAAAACGACGGAAAATATAACACAAAATGTGTGATCGTGTTGAAATAGAGAATGCTGTTTTCCAGAATCTAAGCAAAGTATAAAGTGATTAGAATATAGTATTAAAAACAAAGGGAAAAAGTCCGTATTGCTAATAGATAATCGTCTATATGGCAACGAATGATAAACATCCTCTTCACAAACGAAAAAAGACTTGAAGCAGCAGAACTTTTATTCTACCGGAGTAGAATACCATGGAATAAACATGTATAGAAACATATAAGTCCTGCATTAATGAAAGAAGGCAGACAATCTGCACCTGTTGAGTGTAGCTAATTAGTAACATTATGTGTTGCTGTTTGTGTCATTGGTACTTTTGTTCCGCCCCTACTTTCGTAGAAAGTTTTTCAAGGAGCACTTTATGTGGGATTGACCAATTGGATAGATGAAGAAAGAGGAACTTGCTGGAAACGCGCATATATAAGCACACAAGAAACGGCACTCTCGACCTCAAACTTGAACATTTCGAAGTCAGTTTCATTGAATTCGTTTCTACGCAGATATAATATAGATATAATCCTAACACAAGACAAAGAGAAAAAAATATAATGGACCAATCAAATCGTTTTATTTTCTTCTTCAAAAGTCCAAAGCTCGGAGCCTCTAAAACGAAATATAAAACAAATTTTCAGCCCAAAGTCAGCAGATGCATTCGTTTCGGAAGGATTCCGCTTTGGTTATGGATGATTTCAAAGGAACTATCTTCAATCGTCCATCCACTTTTATCTATAAGATTACGCCTAAGGACTCAGCTGGACATTCAATGAAATCCCTCTCTCTCTCTCCCTTTGTGAATGTATGTGTGTGTGTTTAAATCTTTTTCTTACTTTCACGTATATACATAAAGAAATCAGACATCTGAAAAAACACCGAGTTTTACTCAAAACCTTTTCTTTATCAACAAACTTTAAATTACACGAATTTGCTGTTTTTATAACTCAGTTGCTTTATTTGAACCGCATATGTAACATATATATATATATATATATATATATATATATATATATATATATATATATATATACAAAGTATATAAAATAAATTAAAATATATATAAAATATATATAAAATTATCACATATATATATATTATACGCCATATATATATATATATATATATATATATATATATATATATGTACAAACACACACACATATATATATATATATATATTTATATATATATATATATATATATATATATATATATATATATATATATATATACATACACACACATATATATTTACGTTTGTGTGTGTGTATTTTATATATATAAAGTATATAAAATATATTAAATTATATATAAAATATATATAAAATTATCATATATATACAATACGCCACACACACACACACACACACATATATATATATATATATATATATATTTACGTTTGTGTGTGTGTAACAATTGGAGGGCAGTATGCAAAATAACGATGACTCACCCGGTGTCGTGCTGACTTGATCCCGTTGGAGTGTACTGATATCGCTATCGAAGTGGCTTCGCATATATAATACGCCCCATATTGCTTGAAGAATGCTTTGTTCATTTTTAGAAATTCATTTTATACTTAAAAAATTATAATAAAAAAATAGGCAGGAAACAATTCTTGTAATAATTCATCAGTCATTGAAAGAGTTTATTTTTAGTCGGACTACATCTTTGATGTCTATTATTTATGAGAGCAATTAAAAGCTTATTCAGTTAAATTATTAAAATAATAATTAGATAGTTTTGATGCAGGTTTTATGCTACGATTCGGAGAATATTTTGTGGGATCTGTAATAGCTTGAGAAAAAAAAAATATATATCTGATGATACATTGCTCTTATTTACATTATTCGGACTATTCTCCTCATCTTTGTCGCCATATTTATTACAGCGTTTCCTTAAGGACACATGGCACAGTGGATAAAGGCGTTAGTTAGATCCAGTGACAGGACCCAAAGAGTGTGAGTTCAATACCCGGTTAAGGCAGTGGAGAACATTCAGAGAGAAATTAACTGGAGATAACTGATAACTGTCATCCATTAAAAATGGCACGTGGAACTAGAACAGTCTACCCCAACATTCCAACCGCCTGAAGAAGGCCGGAGCGTACAACGGCCGAAAATTGAGGACATTAGTCCGAATAATGTAAACAATGTACATAATACGTCATCACAGAAATATAGACAGATACTGAAAGGCAGAAACGTTGTAATAAATATGACGACAAAGATGAGGACAATAGTCCGAATAATGTAAATAGTGTACATAATACCTCATCTCAGAAATATAGACAGATAGTGAAAGGCCAAAACGTTGTATTAAGTATGGCTACAAAGATGAGGACAATAGTCAGAATAATGTAAATAATGTACATAATACCTCATCTCAGAAATATAGACAGATACTGAAAGGCCAAAACGTTATAATAACTATGGCTACAAAGATGAGGACAACAGTCAGAATAAGGTAAATAATGTACATAATACCTCATCTCAGAAATATAGACAGATATTGAAGGGTGATAAATATGGCGACAAAGATGAGGACAATAGTCCGAATGATGTAAATAGTGTACATAATACCTCATCTCAGAAATATAGACAGATACTGAACGGTGATAAATATGGCGACAAAGATGAGGACAATTGTCCGAATGATGTAAATAGTGTACATAATACCTCATCTCAGAAATATAGACTGATACTGAAGGGTGATAAATATGGTGACAAAGATGAGGACAATTGTCCGAATAATGTAAATAGTGTACATAATACCTCATCTCAGAAATATAGACTGATACTGAACGGTGATAAATATGGCGACAAAGATGAGGACAATTGTCCGAATAATGTAAATAGTGTACATAATAACTCATCTCAGAAATATAGACAGATACGGAAGGGTGATAAATATGGCGACAAAGATGAGGACAATTGTCCGAATAATGTAAATAATGTACATAATACCTCATCTCAGAAATATAGACAGATACTGAAGGGTGATAAATATGACGACAAAGATGAGGACAATTGTCCGAATAATGTAAATAGTGTATATAATACCTCATCTCAGAAATATAGACAGATACTGAAGGATGATAAATATGGCGACAAAGATGAGGACAATTGTCCGAATAATGTAAGTAGTGTACATAATACCTCATCTCAGAAATATAGACAGATACTGAAGGGTGATAAATATGGCGACAAAGATGATGACAATAGTTCGAATAATGTAAATAATGTACATAATACCTCATCTCAGAAATATAGACAGATACATTGCTCTTATTAGAAAGAAATAAGCAGACTCTGAAATTACAGATTGAATCTAGGGACTGTCAAGGATAATTCAGAACTTCCAAATTTTACACAAAAAATATTGTGTTTTGAGAAATTTTGTAGTAAACATAATTTTAGTTGCAAATATGTAACATTTATGAGGATACTATACAGATATCTCATCTTAGGTGTTTATAAATTGTACACTGTTCAATAATAATGTTAACAACAAACTATTTTAAATTACAAATTGTACTTGGATTAAACGAAAATTACTTACAATATAATACATATTACTAATAATACATTCCTTCTTGCCGTTAGTTTTGATGGTACGGGTGTACTAGTTATTATTATAATGTTAATCCACGTATGTATTGAATTTATATATATTGAATTCGTTAAACATTTCTACTGAATTTTGTTTAATGACTCACGGTTAATCTAAATGGTCGCCCAAATATAAATCTTGAGTCCCCCCCACCCAACAAAAAAAACTCTTTCTAGAATTCAAGCATTTTGTGGGCGTTACATAAAGGTAAAACCTGTTTTCATCCTACTTGATAACCACATGTCTCACCTTGCTATTGAAATATTTGATTTTCTGAAGGAAATGCTTTTGTTCTACTATCGTTATGTCGCCACTGTTCCCATAAGCTATGATTGCTTGACAAACTTATATTTGTCCCACTGAAAAAAATCCCTGTTTCGAAAGACACACGGTTGAGAAATAATCCTGGCAAATCAATGACAATATATGACCTCACTTCAATTGTGAAGAATTATTAGTTAGTCCTGTGTATGATGATAAACTACAGCCGACAGCAAGGCTGCCTCTCGCTAATCGAGAGATTGGAAGATTTGGGGAGCGTGAAACCGCCTCTTATTTGCTGTTATTTCCACGTACACCCTGATCCGGGGAGGTAGCAGCTGTTAAGGTCTCTGCTATGGGCAAATAGCAAATCCCAAAACAAAAACAAAGCACTATGACAGTATAAAAATACATTTTTATAGTAAAAATACTAGCAATACATTTTATATAAAATAATTACCAGCAATACATATTTATAGTAAAATGACTATCAATACATTTTATAGTAGGATTACGAACAATACATTTTACAGCAAAATGACCAATAGTACATTTTATCTGTAGTTGAAGGCATGCAATTGCGTTCAAAATATATTTAGTTGAAGGCATGCAATTCCATTCAAAATATATTTTGTTGAAGGCATGCAATTGCATTCAAAATTTATTTAGTTGAAGGCATGCAATTGCGTTCAAAATTTATTTAGTTGAAGGCATGCAATTGCGTTCAAAATATATTTAGTTGAAGGCATGCAATTGCATTCAAAATATATTTAGTTGAATGCATAAAATTGTGTTCGAAATATTTAATTTCGGTATTAAATAACCGATAGAGGTTGATATGCCGACAAAAAAAAAAAAAAAAAATTCAGCCTATCATTAGAAACCCACTCAGCTAACTTAGGAGGAGATCCATATGGCGTCATTCCAGGAGCCAGTAGTGCCAACACAAGGTTTTACGAACATTTAATACACAAGTTTGCCTGCCTGATAACCACGCTGGCCTTCCCAATGATCCTTGTCCAATTACTTTTTGTCTGCATAAGACAGAAGCAACGGCAGATGACCTGGTGTTCAAGTACATGTAAGATAACAGGATTTTAAGGATTTGGGAAAATATCTTAGAGAGCAAGATTAGAGGTATCATAGTATTCCTGAAAATGGCTCCTGTATCCCGCATGCAGTGAGGTTGACATAGTTCGTCACAGTGTATCAGTCTTTCTTATGACCAAGAACTTTGAATACCTCAAAAACACAACCAGTATAGTTTCAACTTAAACTATCAGAGCCCGTATGTGTTTTCTCCATAAGCATAAACAGTTGCATAAACAGTTGCATTCACAATGATGATCCATGCATTGAACGTCTACTGGATCGTAAATGCACTTCAGACATTAAACGGAACTATTTTTATACGATTCATTGTTAAAGATGCTGAAAAATAATAATGTCTAATTGAATATCAGAATCCTTCTGCGATGCTTTATATTTACAAGTGTCATATGAAACCAAATATATATATATATATATATATATATATATATGGTCAGGGAGTGTTTCGGCTCATTCTGCCACCTCAGAATGTACCTGGCACCTTCTGTCCGGCCTTACCTTAACAAGAGTCAGATTAGACCCAAAATGGAGTATTGCTGCTATATCTGGAAGTGGGCTGTTTCGACTCATTCTACCGCCTCAGAATGTACCTGGCACCTTCTGTCCGGCCTTACCTTAACAAGAGTCAGATTAGACCCAAAATGGAGTATTGCTGCTATATCTGGAAGTGGGCTGTTTCGACTCATTCTACCGCCTCAGAATGTACCTGGCACTTCTGTCCGGCCTTACCTTAACAAGAGTCAGATTAGACCCAAAATGGAGTATTGCTGCTATATCTATATATATGAGCTGTTTTGACTCATTCTAAAGTACCTGACTCTTTCTACCATGCTTCTCTTTGCAAGTGCCAGATTAGACCAAAAATGGAATATAGATTACACACCCTGGCTTAATCTGCTCAATCCTCACTTTTCAGCCTTTATTAAAATATTTTCGAAAAAATCAGCCCAGTAGCGAACCCTTTGCATAATAATTTTTTTAAACGTATCTTATTTCTATCGAGAAACTTTAAAGTTCTTGCAAATGATTTAACACGGAACAGCAAATCTAAGTGACGAAGTGAAAAGTAAGTTTAACATGTCAAATTTCAGTATCTGTCTATATTTCTGAGATGAGGTATTATGTACACTATTTACATTATTCGAACCATTATTCTCACCTTTGTCGTCATATTTATTACAATGTTTCGGCCGTTGTACGCTACGGCCTTCTTCAGGTTGTTGAAATGTCGAACTGAGCCCTTTATTTCGCTCACTGGGGTAGACTTTTCCAGTTCCAAGTGTCATGTTTTAATGGATGTCAGTTGTCGGTTATCTCCTGTTAATTCACCCTTCCAAGTTCTCCACTGCCTTAACCAGGTATTGAACTCACACTCTTTGGGTTCTGTCACTGGATGTAAGGCTGTGGAGAACATGGAGAGGGGAATTTACAGGAGATAACTGATAACTGACATCCATTAGACATGGCACGTGGAACTAGAACAGTCTACCCCAGCGAGCGAAATAAAGGGTTCAGTTCGACATTCCAACAACCTGAAGAAGGCCGGAGCGTACAACGGCCGAAACGTTGGGATAAATATGGCGACAAAGATGAGGACAATAATCCGAATAATGTAAATAATGTCAAATTTCATTGACGATTCATATTCATTGTCCCATGACAACGCTTTCTTTATATAGTGACTGTTTCGTAAAAAGTACATAAGACTGATAATTGGGACAGAAAACGTTAAAAGTTAAATGCTATTATTAAGTTATTATGTTCCTTATTAATGATAATGGTCACGAATATCCTGATTCGGAGTAATTTCGGCATCATATTCACTGCAGCCGAGGCAGCAATGGGTGTGTCTAAGGTGAAATAGACTTACGAAGCCCATCACACTACAGGTTTTAAATTCAGTTTTCTTTCTCCTGAACTGGTTGTCCTACCATGGCCAAAGAACCTAGACTGCTTTATTATTAGGTTGGTGCAAAAATAATGACGTAATAATGTCGTTTTTTGACGTAACGTCAAAAAACGACATTATTACGTCATTATTTTTGCACCAACCTAATATTTACGATTGTCTGACTTCAGAGATTTCCTTCTCATACGCTGGTTACCCAACCTAGGCTAAACAGCTCAGACTGAATTATTTTTTATGAAGGTTTGAATTCAGTTTTCCTTCTCCTCGACTGGTTGTCTAACGAAGGGTAAAAAGCACTGATGTGGTTTGAATCCAGAATTCTTATTCTCATTTGTCTTCCACCTAAAGCAAAAGATTTGTGTGTCTTGATATTTAACCCATAGAAGGAGAAAGAGAGATTGATGGCATTTCCAAGTGCAATTCCATTTTCTGCGTTGATGAAGTCTATACTACTGTTACATCCTTTATTTAAGACGTAAATCATAGGAATATATAATATACAGTGTAACCCGGATATAAGAGACCCGGATATAAGAGAAACCTGGATATAAGATATATTTTCTCTGGTCTCAAATTAAAGCCTGTGTTAATGTATATAAATTAAACCAAACCCGGATATAAGAGACTTATCCGGTCCCGACAACTCTCTTATATCCGGGTTACACTGTAATATGCTAACGCTTTAACAACTGAAATCTGTAGTGAAAACATGTTAAGGGCTTGACCAAAGCAGTAACTAGATAAGTTAAGAATGGATTAGGTTGGTGCAAAAATAATGACGTAATAATGTCGTTTTTTGACGTTACGTCAAAAAACGACATTATTACGTCATTATTTTTTGCACCAACCTAATAGATTTAAAGACAGCCACGGTGTGCATATATGTATGGACAGTATCCATACCTATTCGTTTATAAAGCAATTTCTGGGGGCCCTCTTTTGTGAGAGAGTGTTCAAGAAATGAACAGTGCCAGAAACAACTTTCCAGTGTGATTCGGGAGCTAACGTTGAACTCTTTCATTGGTGGCCATATTTTTGTAGTCATTTTTATTGCTTTATGACCAGCTATTATTACAGATCATGTGACAACAAGTGCCACTTTTGTCCAGCGTTTGACGCGGACGCACAATAGACAGACGTGACTAAACAGTGACATAAACAACAAAAAACAACCATCAATCTACGTTCGCATAAAATATATCACGAACTTGGCACTTATTCATCCACTTATGACATGAGTGATTTTTACCTCCAGATTGACGTTCACCAGTCCACTCGCTTTCTTGATCTACTTCTACCATATGGTTGTCGTTGATTTAATAATCGTACGAAAGCATTAAAATGCCTATGAGTGAGAAAGTATGTGCTGGATGAATATTTCCCTCTCAAATTTAGAAACCCAAACAATAAATTCAAAAGTAGGATCTTTACATAAAATATGGCGGATAGTCTGCCTCTTATCCTCGATTTTTTTTTATCAATGGTGCTTCCTAGCTCTCTAAATCTAAAATAATGACTATATCTCTGTCTGTCATACACTGTCTACGTATGCATTTCTGGTGTGTATGTAATATACTAGCAGGAGAGCCCGGCGTTGCCCGGGGATGTAACAGTAAGAGTATCGACCATCATAAAGACTGAAAAATAAAATTGACAAAGATTATTGTTTAAGATTGACAGACACGCATGTCTTAATTAGTTTTTTTTTTTTTTTTACAAATTGGTCAAACCCAAACTGAAACAAAAACATTGTTTTTATTCGTTATGAGTCTACCGATTGAATAGAATTTTATTATAAACAATTGTTTTGTAAATGGAAATTTTAAAGCATTCTGAATGTAAAAATAAAGAAAAAAGTGTGCAAGACAATAAGAAACACTACCTTCCAAAAAAAAAGTGAAGTTTTGTTGAAATCGGTTGAAAAATGTAGGAAATCCGATCCCATATACAAACGAACACACACACACAAACAACCTGGGTTTTTATATTAAGTATAACTCGATATGAGTTGTCCCCCTTTCATTCTGGCGACAGAATCGTGTTTTCAAATTGATTTCGTGCAAAAACAATTGTTTTTCCAATTTTTGGTGCTGTCAGAACCACTGCAAGCTAATTTTACGCAGTCCTGTGAGGTTTTGTTGAAATCGGTTGAAAAATGTAGGAAATCCGATCCAATATATAAACGTACAGACACACACACACACACACACACACACACACACACACAATCTGCGTTTTATAATAAGTAAGATTTAAATATATGTACATATTAAAAATTACTGTCTGAATGTCTGGGATGAGGAGTTATCAATATTTACACCTCTGTCCTCATCTTTGTTGTTGTTATCACAACGTTTCGGCCGTCATTCCCCACTCCTCGGCCTTCATCAGGCATATATCGATCCGAGTAACCTACGGGGGATTTCGAACTGAACCCTTTATTTAATCTACATGCAGAAGCCCATATCGTCAAGTTCTTATTTTCAGTACTGCTCAGTTATTCAGTCAATTATCTGTCATGCGTGATACACACTTAGACGATCATGTATCTTTCGATACATCACTGACGAGGCAGATTTTTTTCCCGCATTAGATTGCCGTTTCTTTCTGCGGTACACCAGTTGACATCGAAATATAGAAGCCAGTCTGTCCTGCTGAGGGGAGAAGAAGAGGATTCATACCTTTCCCAAGGGTATAAGCACGTAAGTAAATGTAATAGATTCGACTGGAATTCGAACTCGGCTCTCCGATTCCTCAATCCGAGCCGCTATCCATGACACCACCATGTCTCCTCCTCTTTTCATTCAACCCAAACACACACTGCCTGGATGAGGGGGATTTAACTCACACCAAATTCACGAACCAATGCTTTAATCTGCTAGGCTATTGTCCCGTAGGACAATTTTTTGTGGAGAACCTGCCCGTTGATGAGGACAATAGTCCGAATAAAATTTATTTTTCAATGTTCACACTGTAAAAGGGTGTAAAGTTAGGTTTATCTTTTCATTATCTCTCCCAGCCTCTGTTCTGCCATCCATTTAGACAAGCTCATTAGGTAGCTTATTCGCTGTCCTGCTCTTCAATACGTCCAGTGAGTGTCAAATTCGACAAACCTTCTTTCCTCATTATGTATTCCATGATTTATAACTCTTTCTTTCTGTTTTTTGTGCCTTGTACAGAGTTGTCATCATTGTAAAAAAAAAAAATACAGTTCATGTGTGGAAGGTTTATAAGGACAATGGAAACAAAAAGATTTATTACGGGCACTTCATAATTTTATGGGTCCGCCCTGCTTGCAACAGAAGTTCATAGTAAATTGATTCAATCTCTAAAAGACGTTTTCTAACAATGCTACGTTGACATATATTTGATATATTTCATAGTTAGGGAGACCCGAATTTATGCAAAGAAAGCCTGGAGAATGGTGTTTCTTAAAGTTTGCGCCAAAACGTAAACAAACCACGGATATCGTATACGAATATATTATGCCGGATTAAGGACTTAAATAACATTTTTATTTGCAAAATAAATTTCTTGTACTTGTACACCTTTGGGCAAATTAATTGAAACAACAGCCTTAGTTTCCTTTCTTTCATTATACGGTCAGTTTTAGACCCACTGGAGTGACAGGGTGTAATCGATTTCTATTTGTTTCCTCAGATTACTTCATTTGCAGTGGTGTGCAGTAATATGAATCTATTTTCAGGGTGTATGATGAAATTTGTTTGGCCACGAAAAATATTGCATCATCCGTAATTGCATCAGATTTTCATCACGCCCAAACATCATTGTCTCCACTGTCGATTAGTTGTCCTACGGCCATTGTCTGCGATGGACGTTACTCCAAGGAAGCATATAAAAACTGTAACGGTGCACGAACACAATGGCAAGCCTTACCAATGTGCAAATCAAAATACTATCGGAAACTCTACTGATTTAAATCTAATAGAGAATCTGGGGTCAATCTGCAAGAA
Organism: Acanthosepion lycidas; assembly: GCA_963932145.1. Classification (NCBI taxonomy): domain Eukaryota; kingdom Metazoa; phylum Mollusca; class Cephalopoda; order Sepiida; family Sepiidae; genus Acanthosepion; species Acanthosepion lycidas. The sequence goes on along the minus strand of OZ010593.1, from coordinate 72,683,960 downwards.
AAAACTTTGTGGAATGGACATTCGAAGTACTGACATGTGTACTGGGCCATGTTTCATTGGAAAAATACGAAGAAAGTAAATAATAACGGAATTATTCGTTTTGTTTCAATTAATTTGCACAAGGGTGTAGGTGTATATATTGAATATTATTATTATTAGTATTATTATTAATATTATTATTATTATTGTCTCAATTTGACATGAAACTTTTTTTCTTAAATCATTTATCTTTATTTAACTTTAAAAGCCAGTCAGATGAAATGCTACCATAAAAATATAACTCCACCCCCTTGGTTAACCAATAAAACTGTTTTCACCTATTTTAGTATTTTCATGCCTGTTGGTTGGCTTGCCAAGGAAGAATATTGTGATGAAAGTTCCTTGAATTTTCCATGTTAAATTTGTTTGATTTTATATCTGAGACTTTTATTTATGACACTGGAATTTTGCCAACTTTTGGGATAAGAGACTGGTAATCGCCCCCTAGGTTTTGGTCTGTTGGGATTTTGTCCTGTTACGATATGGTCATACTGCATTCAGTCATTGCTTCAGAGTTCATTTCTTAGAGAATCATAATTATGTATAAATTCCATGGCAATGAAGCGATTATTGTGTTACTATATTTCATAATTTTAAAGGCGGTTGGTAGTTCATTTTTGTAAAAGCAGCAAATAATAATAATAATAATAATAATAATAATAATAATAATAATAATAGGAAGTAATTAAGTCCAGTGGAATATTTCCGTTTTATTACGAGGAAAATATTTTGCTTGCTAGTTATTTAAAAACTACTTGGTTACCTCATTTTAATCCCAATGCATTTGTGTATTTCAGATATCGTGTTGACGAAAGAGGTACTGTTAAATGAACCCCTAAAATCTCCAGACCGGTGGATTGGAAGGGATGGTCCAAATCCCTGGACACCTCGTTCACTAGGTATCACTACCCTGAACTTCTTTCTATGGGATTATGATAAACGTATTGTGTATCAAACAAAGACATCACTGATCTAAAGCAAAAGATCACTGATGCCATTGCCACCATTGATGAGGCTATGCTACAGCGAACTTGGCAAGAAATCGAGTGCCGTCTTCGTGCCACTAATGATGCCAATATAGAGGTGTGTCTTCTCATTTTCTAACAATTCCTAAATATTTGTCAGTTCATTTGCTTTTGTAATCATTTTGTAAAATTGTAAAGATATTTTACGGACATACTCTGTATATATATATATATATATATATGTGTATGTGTATGTATGTATGTATGTATGTATATATATATATATATGGAGGTGTGTGTGTATGTGTTTGTGTATGTGTGTATATATGTAGGTGTAATTATTTCTTTATCATATGCGCGGTATTTATTAGAAAGCGCTTAGTATCTGAGATATTGAATCAGATATATGTATATGTATGTGTGTGTATGTATATGTATGTGTGTATGTATGTGTGAATATGTGGATTTACGTGTATGTGTACATGGATATATGTAAGTGTGTATGTAGGTACACGGCGATGTGTATGTATATACGTGTATAACTTATTGTGTATGTGTGGTTTTGCATGCGTTTTGAACATAAAAATATAGGTCCTCGCCAGATTAGATAATCGTCATATTTATTGTTTATAATATTTGATTTGTAACCTGCAGTCGATATTATTTTTGTCAAATTTTCTCAATTACACAGCGTCCCTTGCAATTTTAATTTCTCCCGCCCCATCTTTCTTCCCCACCACTTCTTTCCTTACCTCTCCCTCCTTCTTTAAGATTTGATCGGCCATGGTGTGTGTATTGTCACCTCGATGTGTATCCTTATACTGTTTTAGACATCCGTCAACAGTCTTTTCCCCCCTTCCACTCACACCTAGTTTTAAATAAAACTCTCTCTGTTAAACCCCTCTCTTATAAACTAACATTCGTCCCACACTCTCATAATTACACTCTCTCTAAATTCTATTTTTATTTCCGGAGTGGGTTTTTTTCTGTTTTCTTTTTGAATTTGTAGGTCTGATGAATTGGATCGTATTTACGATTCCAATGGAATAAATTATGACCATGGAATATTAGTGTTTAAGCCTTTTTATTATATATATATATATATATATATATATATATATATATATATATATGTATGAAGAACTTGGTAATCCGTATGAGTAATCCCAAGGAGGATGAAATCCTGAGAGCTCAATGTAAATCGAGAGCAAATATTTTAAAGAAAAACAGACCAATTTAAGGTACCATTATAATAATTTATTTTTACCAGAGCTCTTTTAAAGGACGCCGGATCATCAGATAGCACTTCCAGAAATGAAATGAAACGAAAAGGCGTCCTTTAAAAGGGCTCTCGTGAAATAAATTATTATAATGGTACCTTAAAGTGGTCTGTTTTTCTTTAATATATATATATATATATATATATATATATATATATGATTAAGACAAGTATAACCTTTGTCACTTCGCTGATTGATGTTATTTTCAGCATCCCGAGTTTCGTAAATGGCCTCTCCAGCAATCGGTCTGTTCACACGTCAGGAGATACCAGCAAGTGGATACTATGGTCAATACCCAGCGGTTCCTGCTTAACTGCAATCTTCAAGTATGAAAATTGTGTTTAAAGATTTTCATTTATATAATTTAATAACGACGTTATTTTTAGTGGATACCAGATTTGAGTAGACGCCGCGTACATTTTTTTAATTTTTTTTAAACATTAACCTATTTCGTCTACCGGCCTGAATATCGAGAAATCTTAGAGAAAAAAACGCACCGTTTGATGCAAAGCAAAGAAAAGAAGATTTTAGTTTGTATCATTTTGTAGATGACATGTTTGATTTTAGTTCAGAATGTTTAAATCTTTAGAAATTTTTATAAAACAGTGATTTTAATTTTCTGGGCGTTATAACTTCTAAGTAGTTTCATAAACTGAAATGATTTCAGTGTGATAAACCTAGATTTGTTTTGACTGTTTTATTTTCACAAATGCTGGTCATAAAAAATCTATTTTTTTTTACTACACTTGTATTGAATTATGTGCTGATTTGTTTCGTAATAAATAATAGTATTTCTTAGATAAATTTTTTTATCGACAAACACAAGAGAGTTATTCTTGTTTTTTTAAAGTTTACAGTAAGTTTACCCCAAATTATCTAAATGTCGTTAAAATATATCACGTGTAAAAAATATGTAAGACGGGTGAGCGTGAGTTAGAGAGTCACTCCTTCTGAATTTCATTAGCCTAGGGGTTCAAAAAGTCATAATTCGGCCCTGTTTGTAATTTTATATTTTGTTGCTGCTAAAAACCAAATAATAACTTTCGTAAATGTATTCCCAGCTCCCAGTCATTTCAATCTTGAGAATTTCGAATGCAAGCATCTACCGGTTGTAACAGCAAAATTGTCGAAATCGTGTAAAAACATGGAATAATTGTCCATCCAACAAAATGTTTTATATCTAAAAAAAAAAAAAACATAAAAAAAATTTAGATTATTTTTTCCTGGTTTACACATAAAGACGTTTGGACATCTTAACACCGTTTGTCGTAAGAATTACTGAAAAACCCTTTGAGTTATTCATCTAAAAAGAGAATAGGTTAAAATCGTCTTATGTCAGCCCCACTATGTTTTCCCAACTGACCAATGGTGAGTGAAAAAAATCATTCAAGCCTTCAGTAATGGTACCAACATTCATACTCTGACTTCCATCTTCAAATTTCATTCAAAAAACATCAAGAGAACGGTGAATAAGTTTAAAAAAAGAGGGAACAGTGGGGAGTAAACCTGGATCAGGAGGTCACAATAGCAAGAGGGAGCATCTTTTCAACAGAGTTAAATACATTCTTATTGTTCAAAGTAGAGTCCAATAGTGTTATAAAAACATTGGAGAATTCCAGTAAGATATCTTTAATCATTTCTAAGATATAACGGTTAAAAGGTTAATCTAACAATTGGGCAATTTTGCTGTTACACGATTTGGACAATTTTGCTGTTACGCCCGGCACTTCACTTGTCCTACAAAACTCGTTGCTACTTCTGCGTCTGACGACTTTGGAATCATAGCTAGTATTCTGGTAATAATGATAATCATAATTAGCGATTTCCTTATAAGGAAACGTTCGGTATTCATTGACAGCGAAGCTAGGATGATATTTATAATAATTTTTCAGAAAAATCGGTTTTCTAAGTTCAGTAACTGTTATTGCTCTTTCCAATATTAATGGTGTCTTCCTTCCTAAACGTTTGTTTGAAATTGTGTTGATTGATTATGTCTATTTTCTTTTCGAGTTATGTGGTGTCTCTTATTTAGTACAGGGTTCATCATTGCGATCTAATACTTTAAGGAATTATTTTAGTGAGACTAGTTTACTATTTAATGCTATACAATCAAAGGGAGGAAGCACGGTGGACTGAGGAATCGGAGAGCCGAGTTCGAATTCCAGTCGAATCCATTCACCTATATGCTAATACCCTAGGGAAAGGTACGAATCCTCTTCTTCTCCCCCGCCCAGGGATGGGTAAATAGGAGGACAGACCGGGAACTCTACCGCAGAAAGAAATGGCAACCTTATGCGGGAAAAAGAAATGAAAAAGAAATCTGCCTCGTCAGTTATGTATCGAAGTTACATGGTCGCCTAAAAGTGTATCAAGCATGGTACATAACTGACTGACGCTTGGGAAAGGTATGAATCCTCTTCTTTTCCCCCCAGCTATGGGTAAATAGCAGGACAGACCGGGCACTCTAACGCAGAAAGAAATGGCAACCTTATGCGGGAAAAAGAAATAGCCGGAAAAATCTACCTCGTCAGTCATGCATCGAAAAATACATGATCTCCTAAGCGTATATAAAGCATGGCACATAACTGACTGACCCTTGGGAAAATTATGAATTCTCTTCTTTTCCCCCCAGCTATGGGTAAATAGGTTGAACAGACCGGCCGAAAGAAATGGCAAACTAATGCGGGAAAAACTCGCCTAAATGATCATATAGCAAGCGTGGCACATAACCGACTGAACCAAGGGGAAAGAGAATGATATCAGATCCACATGACAAAGTGATCCTTGACATAACAGACAAAAATAGCTATACGATGATTAAAAAGGATGTTGATATCAAATTCAACATGTCAGAAATATGCAAAAGAAACAGGAAGATATCAAGTAAAATAATCTTTGTTACAAAGAGTTATTGAAAAATTAATTCTCCCATTAAAGAAAGACCGTTTTGTACGTGCTCCAAGTTTGGCACTTGTAAAAGAAACAAGAGACTTCAGTTGTAAATATCAACTTCTTCTTTTATGTTCCGTATCTCTTCATAACGTAAGTGATCATGGCGCTCTATATCTCCATGTCCTTTGTAGCTCTTTTATGTTCCGTATCTCTTCATAACGTAAGTGATCATGGCGCTCCATATCTTCCTGTCCTTTGTAGCTCTTTTATGTTCCGTATCTCTTCATAACGTAAGTGATCATGGCGCTCCATATCTTCCTGTCCTTTGTAGCTCTTTTATGTTCCGTATCTCTTCATAACGTAAGTGATCATGGCGCTCCATATCTTCCTGTCCTTTGTAGCTCTTTTATGTTCCGTATCTCTTCATAACGTAAGTGATCATGGCGCTCCATATCTTCCTGTCCTTTGTAGCTCTTTTATGTTCCGTATCTCTTCATAACGTAAGTGATCATGGCGCTCCATATCTTCCTGTCCTTTGTAGTTTTGTCCTTTTGTTATTTCTCCCAAATCCTGTTCTACCATCCATTTACTCAAGTATATTATGCACTGCTTTACTCTGTTCCTCTTTCCCTCAATCCGTCCTGTGAGCATCGGGTTTTCCAAGCCCTCCTTTCTCATTACTGTCCCATGAATTTCAACTGCCTCTTCTTGATGTTAAATATAAGTTTCCTTTTTGTTTCCATTTTCTCCAAAAGCTCAGCGTTCACACGTTCGGTCCATGATATCCTCAGCATACTTCTGTAGAACCACATTTCTGTTGCTTCAAGTCTCTTCTTCATCACTGAAGTGATTGTCCAGTATTCACTGTCCTACAGGGGGACGAATATCATGTAACAGTTCGGTACTCTTTTTGTTTTCTTTTTTTTTTTTGTTTAAAAACGAAATTTTCCTGTCTCTTAATACCCTGCTTAGCTTTTGGAATGCATCTTTGGCCGTCCCAATAAATCTTCGGATGTCAGTGTCACATTTTCCGTCCCCAGTTAGAACACTTCCCAGATATTTAAATTTTTTCACTTGTTTTGACTTTAGTACCCCCCGCATGATAAATTGCATGAGAAAACTCCTCGACATATTCTATTGAGAACATAAAGCCAACGAGTTAGGGCACGTCGGCGTGGTGTAATGGTTAACAAGCTTATCTCGCTAGATCAGTTACGACTGAAAAGTGAGTTCGATCCTCACTAGGTGTTCCATACATTCGGCCTTGAGCCACATCTAAGCTACGCTTAGAAAATAACCATGGAACCAATGAATTTGTGCAGAAAAGGGTTGAAAGTTTTGCGGGTCACCAGGAACCTTTTCTTGCCACTTCAGACGGAGATAATGGCGTGGTACAAGTTACACAACAGCCTGTGTAAGACCATCATGCAATGCACCGTTGAAGAGAAGACGCCAACGCAAAATCTGGTTGGACAATGTCTGTATTCGGATCCCCACTACGATTACAAAATTCAAGGGGATGGTGATGGTGATGGTGATGATGGTGATGATGATGATGGTGGTGATGGTGATGATAATGGTGGTGATGGTGATGATGGTGATGATGATGGTGATGGTGATGATGATGATGATGATGATGGTAATGGTGGTGGTGATGATGATGATGATGATGATTATGATTGTGATGGTGGTGATGATGGTGGTGATGATGATGATGATGATAATGATGATGGTGATAATGATGGTGGTGATGATGATGATGATGATGATGGTGGTGATGGTGGTGATGGTGATGATGATGGTAATGGTGGTGGTGATGATGATGATGGTGGTGATGATGATGGTGATGATGATGATAATGATGATGGTGATGATGATGGTGGTGATGGTGATGAGGATGATGATGATGGTGATTGTGATGAAGATGATGATGATGATGATGATGATCCCTGAACTTATCTAAAAAAATGAACCTTTTTTTTCTGTTTCATAGTTTCGTATATTACATATACTCTCTTGTGAAACGGATCTCTCTAGCATGTTTCTGCACTGGGGCGGTCTCAAATGATAGACTCCGTCCCACCCCGCATCTCAAAATCGAGACAGGAGGAGCAAGACAGACGCGTCGACCGGGGTTCGAATTTCCACAAATTAAAGATTACTGACTTAATCATTCGCTGTGATATTTTTGCCCGATGATATTTTAATGTGCTGGAATTTTGAGAGAATTAAGATACTTCGTGCGTGCCAACACGTTCTGGAATGGCATGTCTAGCCAACAAGTGCGTTGTTTTCCTCTTCCACCGACGTGTGTACAAGAGGTCGTCACTCCTGTCCCCACCCACGCCTTCCCGCTGGTCATGTAATTCGTTCGTGGCTTACAGAATTGGCCTGTTTCATGGCCCGACACCCCAGGATCCATTTTATCTGCACCAAAAGCGTGGGAAAAGTAAACAGATCCCCCTCCATCAGGTGGCACAGGTCGAACCTCGTAAGCAAGAACATTAAACGCAACCAACGCCTCAGACATTAGCTAATTAGACATATGTGCATATATGTATGTAAATGGATGTAAGTAGGCATGCACATCTATCTATCTATCTATCTATCTATCTATCTATCTATCTATCTATCTATCTATCTATCTATATATATATATATATATATATATATATATATATATATACGTATATCTATCTATCTATCTATCTATCTATCTATATCTATCAAAGCATATCATGAAAATGCCTGAATATATATGTACATATAAATAATCTAATATCAATGTGTAGATTAATCTATGCGTTTTTATTGCATATATGCTCATTCCTTATAGCTATCCCCCATACATTATATATATATATATATATATATATATATATATATATATATATATATATATATATATATAACTGTGTGTGTGTTTCATTAAAGATGACTGACAAGGTATTGCGATTAAGTTTATATTTTTATTTTTTATTTTGTTTGTTTTCGTATAAGTGTTTTATTTTTGGGACAGAATTGTGTAAAAATTGTCCTGCCACACTCCGTGTGCACCATACTCGTAGAACACACAAGTATAATACCTTGGTCAGCATGTAAAAAAGATTAAATATAATGAAATCTGTAATAATAAAAAAGGAATATGTAACACTCAGTAACATTAGCTATGAACACGGCCCCTATGTGCTGACGGTGTTTGGAAAATAAAACATTACTACAACTTCAAATTCATACATAAAAAACACACATTCAGTTAATGTGATAAAGTCTCTCTCTCTCTCTCTATATATATATATATATATATATATATATATATGAAACACTTATACGAAATATATATATATATATATATATATGCGAAAAAAGGAAAACCAACTTCTTTATCAACACGTTTTGTCTCTTGATTGACGTTATCAATGTAAATATAAAGGTTATATTTTACAACGTGTATTTATAAACAGAAGTAAAAATATCGTTAAGTTTACAAAATTGAAAAATTATCAATGCTGAAAAATGTTCTTAAGTCTAACTGTGGCAGTAATTGTAAAATATGGAAGATGCCAAGTGATACTAACCTTAGTAAATCACTATAGGTAAAAAGCATAAATGTGAATAGATAAAAATAATCATTAACATCCTCCATATTTTAACTTTACTTTCACAGTTAACCTTAAGAATCTTAGGATGTGTAAATATTCTTAAGTGAAGAATATTTACACATCCTTTCACAAGTCTTTTTAATACTTCCCACAAAATGGAGCCGGTGTTACATACAAATAACTTGGATGATCATAATCTACTTCAATTTGTGAGATAACCTGCATTATGTACCTGTAATCCTGACAAAAAGGGTTTCATTGGAAAGGTAATAGCTTGACGATGTAAACACTTGTGTAACAAAGATGAATGCAAATTTGAGATAAGAAAAAATCTATTAATTCTTCATTTATAAAAAGTTTTTAATGATTTCAAGTGGCATACATAATGGATGAGGTTTTGCACTTAACAAAGGGGAAGAAACGAAGGAGGCAGGTCCCGGCTAAACGTGCTGCCGTAGTCAGGTATGAACGAAAACAAGTCAGTCAGTTATGTGCCATGCGTGATGCACGCTTAGGCGATCATGTATCATTCGATACATGACTGAGGAGGCAGATTTTTTTTCCGCAGTAGATTGCCATTATCTTTTTGCGGTAGACCAGTTGCCATCCAAGGCTACAGAACCCAGTCAGTCCTGCTATTTACCCATAGCTGAATAAGAGGATTCATACTTTTCCCAAGGTTATTAGCACGTAAGTGAATGTAATGGATTCGACTAGAACTCGAACTCTGCTCTACTATTCCTCAATCCGAGCCGATATCTATTACTCCACCGTAAAAGTACGGTAGCTAAATCTTCGTATCAGAGATTTTATGGTAAGTGGTTTTTCTCACTATGTAAAGGCAGCTTTGTACACAAAAGAATGAAGACCCTTTATTTGCTATAAAATAGGTCCAGGATGATGCCCCTTAGTGTAATCTATGACTACGGTAGGCCTACTAGTATTGTTCAGAAGTTGGGATCACATTATGCATGAACGATATGAAAAAAAATCAGCTTTTTCTCCTAAACATTAAAGGGTCGCAGTATAGATTTATAATAGTATATATTGCATGTAACCGATCATCAATATAAGTGGTTTTATTTATGTATTTCTTGAGTGTCTGCTAATTGGGTGAATAAGCATGAATATGTCCATATTTTCGTCATTTACTCGTTTTTTTTCTCAACTTTTCCAAGCTTTCATGGGAGCAGTTATAACTTCTGAAAGAGTTGGCGGGGGATTATACTAACTCGATCAATATATTAGGTTGGTGCAAAAATAATGACGTAATAATGTCGTTTTTTGACGTTAAAAATACGTCAAAAAACGACATTATTACGTCATTATTCTTGCACCAACCTAATAGCTACAATACATATGTTTGCGTATGTTTATTCTTTCTTTCTTTCTTTTTTTCTTTCTTTCTATCTATCTATCTATCTCATTCAGTTCATAATTTATCTTTCTTTTTCAATCAATCTATCTATCTATTTATCTATCTATCTCAATTTGTTCGTTATCTATCTATATATCTGTCTATCTCAGTCTGTTCTTTATCTGTCTCAATTTGTTCGCTATCTATCTATCTATCTATCTATCTATCTATCTATCTATCTATCTATCTATCTCTCCTCTCTCTCTCCCTCTCTCTCTCTATATATATATACATACATATATATATATATATATATATATATATATATATATATATATATATATATCAGCCTGTTCATTATCTATCTCAATTTGTTCGTTATCTATCTATATATCTGTCTATCTCAGTCTGTTCTTTATCTGTCTCAATTTGTTCGCTATCTATCTATCTATCTATCTATCTATCTATCTATCTATCTATCTATCTATCTATCTATCTATCTATCTATCTCTATCTATCTCTCTCTCTATCTATCTATCTATCTATATATATATATATATATATATATATATATATATATATATATATATATATATATATATATATATATATCAGCCTGTTCATTATCTATCTCAATTTGTTTGTTATCTATCTATATATCTATCTCAATCTGTTCATTATCTATCTATTTATATATCTATCTATCAAAGCGTAGGCGATCATGGCTCTCCATAGATTCTTTATCAACTGGAAACTGCCATGGCTATTTGACTGGTTTTGCGTTGTCTTCTCCACGGTTTTAAATTGAGAGTAGTCCTTTTGCTTGACTGGCTGCCACTCAAGGCTCCAAAGTTCCATCTACACTGTTATGCAAGCCACAGCTGGCAGGAGAAGATATGGGTTCATGCCTTTCTCAAGAGCATTACTGAGCATGTGAATGCAATAGACGAAGTCGGCATTTGAACTCGGCTTATATGTTCCACTTTCTGTTCTGTAACGTTAAAAAAAAAGAAAAATGTTTAAAAAAGAAAAGTTCTTATATTAGGTTCCCAAATGCTTAGCGCTGAACCCCGTTCTTCGTGTGTGTGGATATTTGTAGCTCTGTGTAACCTCAAATGCATTTTACGATCTTCTAAACGCACGTTTATTCATCTATTCGTATACTTATGTATATTAAACACTGCCAATTTGTGTGTATGTGTCTGAGGTGGGGGTGTCTGTTCGAACCCACTCTTTTATTTATCTACAGAATAACCCATTTCTCTCGCAATGTAAATGGCTTTAGCATAAGTCACTTAAGCCCGACTTTGTAACTGACGCAACTCAACATTCCTGCATCTACACACACTAATATAAAGCCCGTACACACACCTGTGTGTATTAATACACACAGGTGTGTGTATTAATGCACTACACCCACGCAAAGATACTAATGTTCCGTCAGGGTAACAGTAAAATGAACTAAGCTTTCTAATATGTGTCTTGATTTACAGACATTTTATTACATTGTACCCAGAAAACTAAAGATGTGTAGTAGTGTTATTAATGCAGAAATTGAAACCGTTTCAATTTCATTTTTAGTATTATGTAACAATAGTAAAATAACTCTTGCAGTGGTGATCTCAGACTATAAGTTCAGCTCTTAAAATTTAATTTGGAAATTATGCCATACAATGCAGCGAGTAATTTACGTGAAACTGCTTTAAGTATATTCATTTTCCAGTAGAAAGTAATATTTTCCTTTAACAGGATAAATTTTGAAAACGCCTGACAGTTAACAGAAATCTGATAATTTATTTTGTTTATGTAAAGCGTATCTACTGCTTTCAAATAAATAAAGCGTGGTGTAAAGTTGCGATTTGCTTAAAATTAAGAAGAAAAAAAAGACAGTGTTTGACAATGTTCCACAATATTTCGACCATATGCCTGTCTTCTTCAGGTCATATTTAAAAACATTTTTTAAGTATAAATATATATAAATCTAGAAAAAAATAAGTCTTTGTAGAAATGTTGCTTTTCTTGTAACGGCCGTTCAGGTAAGAAACGCATCAAAATGAATGAAACGTCGCCAGCGTAAAGGCATGAAACTGAAATTTGCTTAATATGATGGCAATCTTGTTCACCTTGGAATTTTCCGTTAGTTGATTAGTTGCTAAGGGGAATATACCAAACAGATTAGAATAAATTTCATGGAACTCTCCTGTCATTCCGTTCATTCCTCATGCTCCAGGAAGTTAGTAATTTGCATACGTAACCTGTAATGACAAAAGTACAAAAGAAGATTTAAAATAGATAATCTCTATTTACATTATTCAGACCACTGTCCTCATCTTTGTCGCCATATTTATCACAACGTTTCGGCCGTTGTACGCTCCGGCCTTCTTCAGGTGGTTGGAATGTCGAACAGAACCTTTTGGGGTAGACTTTTTCTAGTTCCACGGGCTATGTCTAATGAATGTCAGTTATCAGTTATCTCCTGTTAATACCCCTCTCCAAGTTCTCCAGTGCCGTAACCGAGTATTGAACTCACACTCTTTGGGTACTGTCACTGGATCTAACCAACGCCTGTGTAATTTGTCTTTGACACGTGGAACTAGAACAGTCTACCCCAGTGAGCGAAATAAAGGGATCAGTTCGATATTCCAACCACCTAAAGAAGGCCGGAGTGTATAACGGCCGAAACGTTGTGATAAATATGGCGACAAAGATGAGGACAATAGTCCGAATAATATAAATAATGTACATAATACCTCATCTCAGAAATATAGACAGATAATCTCTTTTAAAATAAATATTCTCTTTTTCGCTTTGGAATTAAAAAAAAAATGGATTAGATTGTGAGGTTTCCATTTTGGGGGGGGACCAGATGTATTCACAAATGTATCATCTTAAATACAAATCAGAGCAGTAAAGTTCATCCTGTACAAGGCCCAGGAGCCACTCGAGGTAGAGAGTTATTTTAAGAGGCAGCTTGCATGGATAGGAGGGGAAGGTAACGGTCAACCTTAGACTTGAACAGGTTTAAGATTGTAGTGATTGGGGAAACATCCTCTAGGGAGTCGGTTCCACAGGACAGTGGTTTGTAGGAAGAAGCTGTTTGAGTGGACCTTACTTCTCGCCTACGGAATACGGAGGGAATGTGTGTGGTTTGTTATATTGTAAGTGGCATGGTGGGTTCTTGCCATGAAGGTTAGATCTACCGGAACCAAGGAATGCAGTTCGTCTGAGC
>OZ010593.1:72578096-72668096 GCA_963932145.1 Acanthosepion lycidas | reverse complement strand
TTTATTTACAAACGTCTCCATCGATTAAACTATCGACATAATCCTTAACTCCGTGTATAAAAATAATTCCATTTTCACCTCCATCCATCAAACCAAATATCCTCAAAAATTGATTGCATGCCTGCACAATTAAAGTCCATTTGTACGACCATAATGGCAATATTTACACCAAAACTAATGGTGTTAGCATGGGAAATCCTCTCGGCCCGTGCTTCTCCAACTACTACATGTCCCACGTAGAAAACACGATATTTAAACAAGTCAGTAAACTTAAAATACATGTCCGCTATGTTGACGATATTTTTATTTTAACGAAAAAAAAAAAAAGAAATTGATAATCTCAAAACCACATTCGGAAAAAAAAAACTATGTCTTCAACTTTAGCTATGAACTGAGTCAAAAAAAAAACTTCCATTCTTAGACGTTCTCGTAAAATTCAGTAATAAGGCATTCACCACTTCATTATGTAAAAACCCACTGGCAGAAACGTTTGCCACTTTAATTTTAAGAGTGAATGCCCACGTAGATATAAAATAGCAGTTAAAAAAAATTCTTAAAGAGAGCACACGAGAATTTATCCTCTCGTGCACTTTTATCATAAATATCATAAAAAAATACACAAACCCAATCGTCTTGAACAAGAAAATTAAATGAATTATCTATTGAAAAAAAATATTAAAACAGCTAAACTTATCATAAAAAATAACGACATACGTAAAATCAAAACTACAAAGAACCAACATTATTTAAGAGTTCAAATACCCCTTAAGCAACTGTATTTTTGATTGAACCAAACTCACAAATAATTACATTGGTCACAATACTACATGCCTATCTAGACGACTTACGTTACACCAGCCCGACCATAGCTCCAGTAGGACTCATTTAAACACACAAAAACCTACCAGACTCCATCCGAAGCATACTAGTAGAAAATATAATAGACTCATACACCTGTAAAGAAAGATTAAAAATAATCGAACCATTAATAATTAAAAAAAAAAAAGAGGAAAAGCCAACACTCAATAACATTAGCTATGAACACGGACACAATGTGCAGACCGTGTTCGGAAAACAAAACATTCCTATCACCTTAGACACATACATAAAAAAAAACCCTCACATATTTGATTAAAAATAAAATAAAAATAAAAATAGCGCTTGATAATGGCTAAAAGAATAGCCTAAAGCGCTCGGATATGAAGAAATTTGGACAGTTTTTAAACATTTTGTGTTCAGAAAAAAAAAACAAAAAAACTCTTGTACGAACACAAGAAAAATGAAATTAAAAGCTTAATCGCAGTGCCTTGTCAGTCGTTTTTAACAAAACACACACACGTCACACACACAGACACACACACTTATATATATATATATATATATATATATATATATATATATATATATATATATATACACACACATACACACACGTCAGTGCCCGTCATAAGCCTTAACTTCCTTCGATTTGAATTCTTCTGGAATTATTCTCCTTTCGCTCGTACTTTATATACATATCCTCCTTTAGTTGTATTCTTGATATTCTTAATTGCTCTTAGCCTCTTTGTATGCCACTCTGTTCATTAAAGCCGTACCCAGGGTACTTCTTTAGTTCTGTTTCTTATTACAGTAGGCATCGCAGAAACGGAATAACGAAGCTTATATTTAAGTTTCAGTTTTTAATTTAATTTGACTGGAAGATCATTTATTTTCTTGATTTTAGCGCCATTTTTAGCCATCTTTAATCACAGTGTAATCATCTTTATTAAAAAGTATTTCAAAAATAAAGAAAAATAATCTCTATTTCAGGAATATTAACCGATTTTAACAACTATTACTCTAAGTTTAGAATATCACAGAAATGCATTTTTAACACGGCGGCAGCTGTTTATTTAAGGTGATGAAAAGTTGACAGCTTGACTGACAGACGGATGTTTACCTAATTTTTTACTACTATATTTGTAAAATTTACTTGAGGAATATAACGTGAGCGCCCTTTTTATATAATTATTAACTACACAGTAATCTTAAAAATATAGGAAAATATTCTCCGTAATCTTGTTTTATTGAATTTTAGGTACTTTGACCATTGACTATATATACCGCTCTTATTTTCAGATGTCGTGTATAAATGTTTCTATTTACAAAAATTATCACGTTTGTACATACAAAAAGGGTTCAGAATTCTTTTTAAAATATTGAACGTTGATGAAGTTTTCCATTTATGATTACAGTGTAACCCGGATATAAGAGACCCGGATATAAGAGAGATTTTATCTGGTCCCAAATTAGAGCCTGTGTTAATGTATATGAAATAGGCCTAACCCGGATATAAGAGAAACCCGGATATAAGAGAAACCTGGATATAAGATACTTCTTCTCCGGTCCCGACAACTCTCTTATATCCGGGCTACATTCTATTAAATAGAGTTTTTTAGTTAATAACAATATCACCAAACCTCTGCAAAGTAAGGCAGAGTTTTAAAAGATGAAAAAACATTATAAATTATTATAATTAAAGCTTAAAAAAAATGCAAACAATTCTTGTAAAAAAAATTCATGATGAGTAAAAAAAGATGAGTATCACATGTAAGTGGAAGAGAAAATAATAATACAAGGAAGGTGTTAACTTTCCGCCATACGCCAAATATATGGTTTGGAAGGAATTTTCAAGCGTTACTACACACCCTCGTGCAAATTAATTGAAAGAACCGGTTTAGTTTCTTTTCTTTCACCATCCGGTTCGTTTTAAACCCCCTGGAGTGGCAGGGTTTAATCGATTTCTACTTTTTTTTAGATTAGGTCATTTGCAGCGTACGAAGGAAGCGTACGAAAATTGCCTTACAAAGATTGGCCCGGAAACTCTCCTGATTTAAATCCTGTCGAGAATTTGTGGTCAATCTGCAAGGAACGATTTCGTGAAATGGACATACGAAGTACTAATATGTGTACAGAGTTATGTTTCATTGAAAAAATGCGAAAAAGGAGTAAATAATAGCGGAATTATCGTTTTGTTTCAATCAATTTGAACAACGATGTAAAAAGAAGGATAATAGTAGCATGGAGAACAGGGTTGCCAACCGTCACGCAAAATGCAGGATTGACCCGTTTTTTGATGCTGAAGGAGGTGACCCACATTAACTGATGTGGGATACATTTTTATCCGGCCTTTTAAGAATCGATGATTGTTTTAAGAAAAAAAATTGCTTTCTTTTTTTGTGTTTTCTTTTTGAACTGCTGAGTCACTTTTTGTTGATGTTTTTTGATGTTTTATTCCAAATAATCTATAAAACTGCTAATCTTGAATAAGTAAATACCAATATGAAGATAGATTAAAGATACCTTGAAGATATTTGCACAGCTGAAAAATATGTTACAGATTTTTTTTTATACAGTGTAAACCGGATATAAGAGAGTTGTCGGGACCAGAGAAGAAGTCTCTTATATCCGGATTTCTCTTATATCCGGGTTTGGTCTATTTTGTTTAGGTAAGTATGGCTCTAATTTGGAACCAGAGGAAATCTCTCTTATATCCGGGTATCTTATATCCGGGTTACACTGTATTGTTTTTCCTAAAATACAGTTCTGTTTCATTCCAAAACTCTAACTGAAATGTTGTTTTCCACTGGACGTATGAAATTCCTGCACGATAATTTCTTGCATATGAATTACTATCGCTGAAAAACATCAAACTGATTTTATTCAAGTTTATGAGACCATGAACTCTTGGTTGGAAACTTGTCTCTAACGGACCCAGCTGCTCCGATAGTTGGGATCCGATCCACATGGTCCGTGGTTCTCTGTTAGCGTGTCCTGTATTTTCATTTTAAGAAGTTGATTTTAAGTTAGCAATCCAACTTGAGATGTCCAGTTTCCTAAAAAAAATGCTTAAAAAAAAACAAAAAAAAAAAACAAAACATTTTATAAACATTTCAACCGATAGTAACATTAAATATTTGGTCAATGAATGCTAGTATTTTTTTGTTTGTTTTTGCGTTTCACTCCAAGCAAAGCAGGAAGCCACTAGCACGCAAGGGGTTACAGAGAGTTGGAGTGAGAGCAAAGAGGAATGATAGAGGAAAGGATGGAGAGAAGGATAGGGGATAGATCAAGGCATCTGGAGACGTCGATTGACATTACATTTGAATAGTAGTAGATTATAGCTATCAGTGAAACAAGAAAAAGGGAGGGAGTTCCACGGGCGAGAGGTCCGAGACATGAAGTTATTGGAGTAGAAAGATACATTTAACAGTTTCGACAGTGAAAGGGTGAGAGCGAGCTAGCCCCATGCCAAGCAGGTTTTTTGAATTCGAATTCAGAGTTGTGGCTACCAACCACGGCTAAAGGGTCCAGTCTGTACTACTATTTAACTTGTAGCTGGGGGGGAAATGGCGGATTCATACCTTTCTTAAAGGTATTTGCACGTAAGTGAACTGGAACTGAAACTGAAACTCGGCTCTCCGATTTCTCATTCGGAGCCGCTATCCATTACACCACCCGCACATCCTACCAAGCTTTCTGAACTAGCAAACACAAAAGGTTGGTAACGAATCTCCCATCAGTACTAGAAAGAGTGATAAACCTTAGTGGACTATAGAAGTCTCTGTTGCTGAAAAACTGTTTTAAGAGAAGGTTTCAACTGATAGAAATTCTTCAGCCAATGAATGACGCACTTTGGAAACGGTTGATTTCTCTATGGGGTAATGATTAACAAACTCGTCCCGCAGAATATTATTACTGTAGTGAGTTCAGTACTTTCCTGTAACCCGAAAAGTTTTGCCTTGTGATTTACTAAATCAAGGGAATTACTTAAAATAATACGAAATTCATGTAGGGCTATTCGACTTGAGGCCCCGCCTATTCGCGTTTTAGCAATCCTGGCTTCACACATTCGCGGATTTTTCTTTAGAACATATGTACTTGTTATTCGCGGAAACCCTGAATATTCGCGTGTTTTTTTCTAAAGAACATATGTAGAAATGATTCGCTGAGAACTCCCTCGATTCGCGTATGTTTTCAATAGAACATATTTAAAATATTCTTGTATGGTTTTCCTGTTATTTAAGTGACTTAAACCATAACAGTCCATTTTTATGGTAAAAAATGGCAGGATTGTACATCATCATTATAAAAAACAAAGGCAAAAACATATGTAGTGCTTGGGCTTTGTTTTCTTTTTTAGGGGCTGCGACTGGGGTTTTAAAAGTATAAGTATATAAGTCAGGGGGCATCATCGTAGTTCTGTTTTTAGAAAAAGTTTTAAACTTTATATTTTGTCTTATACATATTTTATTCGGTATTTTCAATGGTTGTATCGATATATGCGTAATTAAAAACGGTTATTATACATATGAAAGAAAATTTACGTCAGTACTATTTTTCAAAAATGTTTAAAAAAAAGGGTCTGAAATGTTTCTAAAGTGTTTAGGATGAAAGTTTAAGGCATATGGGGTTTTAACAATCAAAATAAGTACTTCTAAACACTTTTAATGGGGTGGGGGGGGGCAAGTATTCGCGGATTGTAACTATTTGAGGACGGTTCTGGTCCCTGAACCCCACGAATGCGGGGGACTCACTATAATGGCTAGCAAGCTTGTCTCGCTAGATCACTTACAGCTGAATAGTGAGTTCGATCTTCATTCGATCCCCCACAATTTCGGCCTTGTGCTACAACTAAACTTACATTAGTAAATCACTATTGAGCAAATTCGACGCAGTGTAGCGGTTAGCAAGCTTGTCTTGCTCGATCAATTACGACTGAATAGTGAGACCGATCCATACTTTCGGCCTTGTCCCACAGCTAAGCTACACTTAGTAAATCGCTGGTGTAATAGTTAGCAAGCTTATCTTGCTAGATCAATTACGACTGAATAGCGAGTTCGATCTTCATCAGGTGCCCTATACTTGCGTCCTTCTGCCAACCTACGCTGAGAAAATTGAAATCGCCATACCCAATTCAAGTGTAAGGCTGTATGTATGTTTTCCTCTGCCGTGTATACATGTGGCTGTATATATAAATATAAAGAAAGATATATGTATTTATACGTTTAATTGTAAATGTTTGTGTGTGTACGTTTTGGGATTAGTGTTTATCTATGTGCACGCTTTTATAGTTGTGTATGTTAATGTATAAGAATCCTCAATCAATGCTGACTCTCGCCTTTTTGTTTGTTTGTGTGCGTGCGTCGGCGGTGGGGTGTGTATGTAGACAAACTGTGTGCAGACCAAAAGACAAGATTTGTGTAAAGAGTTGTGTGAAACCTTATCTTCGGTATTATGTTTCACGAGTCAACCGTAGATGGCGCTGATATGCCACGTAGTTAAACGCACTGAGGAACATTGTAGCCATGATTACCGGACAAAAGCTAACGCGCGTGCGCACACACACATATATACACAAAGAGAATTAAATAAATACAAACCTATAAACATTTAATGATTAAATTACAATCGAGGATAGTGATCTACCAGTGAATATTACTGGTTTCTTTAAAATTCAATCTTTATCATCATTGTTATTATTTTTTTGTGAAATACTTTTGTTTTATTTTCATTTCTACTCGAAATTTCACCCCAGTAGTAACTGGCGATCTTCACTGGATTCCAAGAGACAACAAGTCCATTAAATAATCCAGAACCTCCTCCGGTAGGTACCACATTTTATCGCTGAAAAAAAAACGGAAAACAAAAAAACAAGAAGCAAGAACAAAAAGAAGCAAGAACAAAAAGAAGCAAGAACAAAAAGAAAGTTTTATCGCCAAAATGTTTATGTTATTATTAAGAGGAAAGAACAAATTATTTTTTATTAAAAATTTTTTTATCCTTTCTAGCACGTTCGAAATTTTGGCTAAAAGTCTTTTTTATTTTTTTGCGTCAGCGATCGACGTAATATTTATGATTAGTATTTTAGCGCCTATTTTTAGGTGAAAAACACATTCATTTGGAAATTCTTGCAAAACTCCAATAATTATCGGATTTTAATGAAACTTTCAGGACTTATTCACAAATGAATGAAATTCTTTCTGAAATTTCATTTAGAAAATCTTGGTAAAAAATACTTTTTTATACACATGTTACTCCCTACTTTAACTGCATGAAATTTCGAGGTAAAATTTCAATCTCAAAATTTGTTTTATTAGTTAAAAGCAGGACTGCTTGGACAATGTAAATAAAAAACATTTTTTTTTTCAAAGTACTGCCCATTTCCAGAAAATCTGCTCCGAATCGCAAAATAAAAAATGCAATAAAGCTATGACATTATTTGATTAGAAGAGCTTTTAATTGATTTTATAAATACGATTTCTTAAGGACACTATAGTCTGAAGATTCCTCAGTATTCTAGCGCAGTCGTCTGGATTGTCTGAAGTCTCCTCCTGATTTTTTCTAATATTTTTCCAGAGCTCATCAGCATTCTTCCCAGTACTCTGTTAACAATCGTTACTACTCCCACATTCGCGTCCCACGATCTATCTATCTATCTATCTTTTTGAATTGGTCTGTGATCTGCACAATCCGTAAACCATTAGGGTCGTAGAGATAGCCTGACGAAACCCAGCTCTCTCCAGGCTGCTTTTGAATTTATGTTTTTTCCTTCTCATAGATCAGTTGCCACCTAAAACTGAAGACCGAGCCTGCCCTGCTATTTATCGATATGGTGTGGAAGAGAAGAGATGGATTCATACTTTAATCAAGAGTATTAGCATGTAAGTTCATGTAATGAACTCGAGTGGAATTTGATCTCGGCTCTCCGGTTCTATTACTCCACCGTACCCCTTACACTTTCTTCTCGGGTATTGCTATTAGATCCAGTCTACTCGTCTGGATTAGGTGACCCGTTTGGATCTCAGTACCAGTCACTTTTGGGTTTGTGTAGTCAAAGTACATTATTATTATTATTATTGGTAGTGGTGTTATTCTTGTTGCAGTTTTTGTTGTTGTTCACAACACGATGACCACTAAATACTCCAGAACTCTCCTCAGTATTCAAGCGGATTTTATGAACACTTTCATTTGGATTGCCAAAATTCTCCTCCTGATTTCTTATTTTAGTTTTTTTTTTCTTTTCCTAATCACTAAGGGATTGTTCCCAGTGCTTCGATAACAAGCGGTACTACTGTCACCTTCACGTTCTGCAATTTCCTTTGTTCTTTGACAAAATCAAGAAACTTATCTATCTTTTTTTCTTTCCTTTAGACATTTTTCTCTCTGATCTGCAGAAACAATAAAACAATCGAACACATTCTTTTCTTTCCTTCGTGTATTTTCACCAATTCCCTTCGATCATTCTTTCTTTCGATTGGACACAGAGATAAAAAAAAATAGTTAAATATTCTTCTCTTGCTGATAGATTTTTTTTTACTGGGGTTATTGGCCCTCGTTCGTTGGCGTTCCTTCGGAGGATTGGCGCGATTGCGTCTCGATTAAGGGACGAGCCTCGCGAAACGGAGTGGCTCTTGCAGCATGTCTCACTGGCGATGGTTCGAGGTAATGCTTTCTCCATCATTGCGGATGGCAGAGGATAGCAAAAAAATTGTTTATAGTTACGTTGTTCTGGAATTGTCATCAGTGGTCAACTGAACTTGTTTTGTTTCAATAAATTTTATTTTTTAAGATAATGATTGTGAAATCAAATAAATAAATTTCGTTTCAGAGACAAATCAAATAATTTGATCAGTTCCGCGGTTGAGCCAGGATCCGTCACCCGGGACGCAGAGATGAAAAAAATAGTTAAATATTATTCTCTTGCTGATAGATTTTTTTTTTTTTTTTTTACTGCTGTGGCAGTGGAGACTTCAGGGGTTATTGGCTCTCGTTCGATGGCGTTCCTTCGGAGGATTGGCACGATTGCGTCTCGATTAAGTGACGATCCTCGCGAAACGGAGTGGCTCTTGCAGCGTGTCTCACTGGCGATGGTTCGAGGTAATGCTTTCTCCATCATTGCGGCTGGCAGAGGATAGCAAAAAAAAAAATTGTTTATAGTAACAGATAATGTTCAAATAAGTGTTAGAAAACATTCCGCGTGTTAAAGTATGTAAAGGTTAGTGAGACGCTGCAGGATATTTTGAATAAATTTTCATTAGAGTATTGTTCTTTCATTACGTCACAAAATGACGGAAATAATGGACTAAATTTGTAACTACAATGTACATATAAAAAAATGCCGTGGTGTAATAGCGAGCTTGTCTCGCTAAAACGTTTACAACTGAATAGTGAGTTCGAATCTCACTGGGTGCTCCATGCTTTCGACCTTGTGCCGCATCTAAGCTATGCTTAGAAAATCATTTGGGGCTCCTCGAGGCGGTGCAATGTTTAGCAAGCTTATCTCGCTAGAACAATTACGACTGAGTCGTGAGTTCGATCCTCACTGGGTGCCCTATATTTTCGGCCTTGTGCAGCATCTAAAGCTACACCGAAGTGGTGTAATGGTTAGTGAGCTTGTCTCGCTAGAACAATTACGACTGAGTAGTGAGTTCGTTCCACACTGGGTTCCCCAAAGATTCAGCCTTGTGCCACATCTGAGCTACGCTTGGAAAATCGTTATAATAATTATACTTCGGAGTGGTCTAATGGTTAGCATGCTTGTCTTGCAAAAAGAGTTCCGGCTGAATAGAGAGTTCGATCCTCACTGGGTACCCCATATTTTCAGTTTTGTGCCATATCTAAGCTAAGCTTACAAAATCGATATATTTGGGCATCTCACCGTGGTGTAATGGTTAACAAGTTATAAATATATAATAATATATCGAGGACCTTATGTCGCTCTGCATTTACTTTTTTTTTTACGTTTTATACATTCTGAATATCAACGCTAAACAGCGTTTTATATATTCAATATTGAATAATAATAGAATTGTATCTATCAATTTTAACATAACATAAAAATCTATTTTAACTCCGTCACCAAAAGAGTCCACTACATAAAACTTGGACAATTCACCCATCTCGACATAGTGCACACTTCTGGCAATGCGAAAAGCGAAACACGTTGAAGTAATAAACAGTGGCACGGATTTAGGTAATCGGTAGAGCCGGGTTCGAATTCTACTTGAGTTTGTTGCATTCACTTATGCGTCGATACACTTTTAAAGTTTTGAGCGAGTTACAAAAATGGGAAGAGAAAATCTGTAATATTTTCACAGGGTACGCTTAATCACAAGAGTTATTTATGAATAGTGTGGATCAATTTCTTCTCACTCCAGCTATAATTTCTGCTTTTTTTTCATAAAGACTGAAATGCTAAACTTATTTAAATAGAAATAACTGACTGATTTGTTTTTTTACGGTTTATCAACCCTTTGCAGGTTATTTAAAGCTATAAAATATCATTATCAGTCTGCAATAAGAGCAGGACAATTTCAAAAGAACTCTGTTCAACTCCAAACCTAAAAATATATCTTTTCATTCATGTTCATTACAACCTCATAGCTTTTATGTGAAAAACGAATTCTCTCAATTTGTTTTAATCATTTTGGAATATTACTTTGTGTCCGATGATTTAATATGAACATTTTCTCTTCTTTACAATTCATGGTTTTAAAAGTGCTTTTTAAAACCATTTATTTTACATTCAACATCATCACTTGATAAGACATAGGAGGTGCTGAAACAAAATGGGTATTTTTGTAGTGATTTTATAACATATTTATGTTATAATTTTTTAAAATAAATAATTATATCTGCTCTACTTTGTATTGAGCACTCTTTTAAGAATAGTAATTGTTGGTTATTGGAATTCATTCCGTATACACCAATGATATACTTGGTTATATATATATATATATATATATATATATATATATATATATATATATATATGAAGAAAAATATACGGAAAAAACAAACAAAAATCCTTATATGCAATTATGCTGTTTTAATGTTAATATGTCAACGTCGGACGTTTCGGTCTAATAAAACATCTTCAGGACATATTCATAAAATATAATTAACATTATCAATTGAACATGACAAAGACGATGGACACAAGAACAAGACTTATCCAAACAGATAACTGAAAGTTTTATGTGTTTTATATATAGTTTTTCACAGCGTCGCCCACGTGACGACAACGTGACCATGTTTAAAATGGAACGCTGATCATATAAAACTTTCAGTTATCTGTTTGGATAAGTCTTGTTCTTGCGTCCATCGTCTTTGTCATGTTCAATTGATAATGCTAATTATATTTTATGAATATGTCCTGAAGATGGTTTATTAGACCGAACCGTCCGACGTTGACATTATATTAACATTAAAACAGCATAATTGCATATAAGGATTTTTGTTTCTTTTTTCCGTATATTTCTCTTCATACTGTCGGATCTATATCCGTATATTTGCTTACACACACACACACACACACACACACACATATATATATATATATATATATATATATATATATATATATATATATATATATATATTGTCGTAAGTATAGATACGTCTGAGTGCTGATAAGTGTTTCTACAAAAAATAATGTACTCAGAATCTAAACTTCTTAAGTATATACACAAAATTTATTATGTGGACCAAGTTTTATTTATTTTCTACAAATATCGTTTTTAATTACAAGAATAATGTTTTTATAACTTCAAATACATCTTCGAAATTCGAAATCCCTGATGACCCAGAAATCCAAGCTAGCTTATACTTATCAAGACCTATTTATCAAATTGTATTATGACGCCGAAATAATGTCTGTTTTGTTGACTATACTTACTACAGAGATAGGCATATAAGTTTGTTGTAACCCTACTGTTTGTCACACGCTCACATAGGCATTAAATTAAAATGAAACAACCCTACTTCAAAAGACATTGCAGATGGTGTGCACATTGTAGGGGCTCCATGATGAATTTTAGATTTGAAATTAAATCTTGGGATGAAGGCTTCCCTGTGAGAGTATTGCAGATTTTCTCTTCACTCTTTGTAACTCACTCAAAACTTTAAAAGGGTATCAACACGCAAGTGAATGTAACAGACTCATCTGGAATTCGAACCCGGTTCTACCGATTATCTAAATCCGTGTCGCCTTCTACTAATCCACGGTCTCTAGTTTTCGCGTTGACAATGGATGTTGATGTGCATTTACATTTAATCGTTTCAATTAACTCATTGCGATTGAACAATTAATATTTTATCCTCTGGCCCCCTTTGCACATTCTTGGATCCTTTACGTTAACATTGCACTGTTACAGAGAGCATATGATCGATATGTATACATATTGCACTAAACAGGGCTAGTGCAAGGGTCTCGTGACCCACAACTCCAGAATACAGAGACCCAATTTACTATATCTCAATTCTCATAAGATAGTATTCGTATAAAAAAACAAAAAAAAAAACAAATTTTATTATAACCTAATTACGTACAATAATGGATCATGTGCAATATAGGCGAACAATTCAACTAGAAAAAATTGAAAATCAATACAATGTATGTAAGTACAAATTAGAAACATGTCATAACAGAATGTTCCATCTTAAATAAAGCAACAATGTTGTGCAGCAATTTTATTAACATCAACTTGAGATTTTTCTTGTTAAAAATTTGAATAATATTAACACATACAACATAATGTATAAACAAATAGTGAATTGTAGGTAGTGTTTTTTTTTCGAGAATTAGCATGAGCAAAACAAATTAGACGTAAAAAAAGACCCCAGAATGACGTCAAAATCCGCGAAAGTTTTTCATCCTTTAATAGTCAGTTGTGCTTAGTTTAATATA
The DNA here is from genome assembly GCA_963932145.1 of Acanthosepion lycidas. Taxonomy (NCBI): domain Eukaryota; kingdom Metazoa; phylum Mollusca; class Cephalopoda; order Sepiida; family Sepiidae; genus Acanthosepion; species Acanthosepion lycidas. Next base: position 72,655,366 of record OZ010593.1, on the reverse strand, counting down.
TAACGTGTGTATATACACATACATACATACATACATACATACATATATATATATATATATATATATATATATATATATATATATATGCACGTTTCATTAAATAATATAGACAAGTGTTGTCTATTTATTTTATGCAAATTTTTTTCGTAACGTCTGATAAGTTTAATAACATTATCGTTGAACGAAGAAAGAAATTCACAATATTGATCCATATTTTTTTAATACAATCTAATCTTTCGGCTTACATAAGCCATTATCAAAGATGTCAATTTCAACATATTAAGCAATATACGGACACGAATGAAAAGATGCTGCCTAAATACACACAATATATATATATATATATATATATATATATATATATGTGTGTGTGTGTGTGTGTGTGTGTGTGTATAATTTATTCGAAAATTATAACATAAATATATTATAAAATCAAAACAAAAATAGCCATTTTGTTTCAAAACTTCTGGTGTTTTATCAAGTGATGGCGTTGAATATGGAATAACACCATCACTTGATAAGACACCAGAAGTGTTAAGACAAAATGCCTATTTTGTAGTGATTTTATAACATATTTATGTTATAATTTTCAAATAAATTATATTTGCTCTACTCTGTATTGAGCATTATTTTAAGAATAGAATTTTTGGGGGTATTGGAATTTATTTCATATAGACCAATCCTATACTTGGAGATATATATATATATATATATATATATATATATATATATATATATATATATATATATATATTAAAGGCATTTTTATGTTTAACGTTCTTTTTATAGATACAAGTATTTAAGTAAATACTCTGTTTTTTATAATAAACAGTATTAAATAACATTTACCGGCCTGAATGTCCGAGAAATTTTCATAGAAAATATTCGTCCTTGGACAGGGTTCTATGAAAATTTCTCGGACATTCAGGCCGGTAAATGTTATTTAATACTGTTTATTATAAAAAACAGAGCATTTACTTAAATACTTGTATCTATAAAAAGAACGTTAAACATAAAAATGTCTTTAATAAATAAATTGTCGGACTTTGTCCATTTCGTAATATATATATATATATATATATATATATATATAATGTGCATATATATGTGTGTGTGTGTGTAGCAAGGTAGAAAAAAAGTAAATGTTGATAAGATAGCAAAAACGAGGGTAAGAAAACACGAAAGCCCCGGCCAGGTGTTGCCTGGCACTAAATTACCATGAGTGGCAAGTAAACCTACGAGATAGCGTCGTAGTTGATTGAAAGAAACATTTTCGTTTCTGTATAAGCTCCCTAAATTACAAATATTATTTCGGCAGTAACATACACTGTTTAAATACAGGAATCATAAATATGGTATTAAAAGACAGACTTAGACTCTTTTTCTGTTACCTAGAGATTGTTTTCGGACAAAAAGAGACATTATCCCTCGGAACACAGATATCCATTTTAGATCCAGGCAAATGGTGTGTATATATGCTTGTATTTTCGCATTTATATTTAAATTCAGGCCGAAAAAGAGACATTATCCCTCGGAACACAGATATCCATTTTAGATCCAGGCAAATGGTGTGTATATATGCGTGTATTTTCGCATTTATATTTAATTCAGTAGCATACCGAAAAACATTTTTGCATAATTTTCAAATAATCTTTAAAAAATAATTAAAATTTCTACCGAATAATATCGTACGAATCAATGAAATCTTGATTTTAGTGGGGAATTTAAATTTTTTGTTGTTTTCTTTTGTCGCCATCCTTATGATTTTAATGCTTAGCCCAGGATAGAGACTGTCCGGATAGAGTAGAAGAGGAACGTATTATTCCGATGATTTCAAACTCATTCAAACTGAGTGTATATATGTTCCGAGTTTTGCAAATACGGACGTCCATACACGACAATATTAGAAAACAAGAGCAGTAAGTAGACAAATTTAAAATTTATAAGTAATTTTCTAACATTTACTCAATAAGCGTTTTCATAAACAAGACTGTAAAACCAAAGTACGCAAAATTCAATAAAATATTAGAATCTATTTTTTTTTAAGGACTGCTACGTAATTAAACACTTATATAAAGTAAAGCGTTCACGTTGTATTCGTCAAATCATTTTTACAGCTACGTTCCCTTTACTTAAGAATGACATTCATTAAGGTATCTATCAACACACACCTCCGTGTTTTTGTTTAAAAAACTTTAAATCAGCTAATCTTCTTCAGATAAAGTTTCAGAAAAATATATTTTATTTTTGAAGGAAGTTTTAATATTGCTTTGACACATTTGTCAATATGGCCAATTTTAGCGATTTCAAAAATTAATTCCAATCAATTTAACTTCTGTTCGAAATACAAGAAAGTAGTTTGCTTATTTACGATATTAAATTCAATCTATTACCTTTGAATTAAAACTAAAAGAAAAGCTTCAAGATTTTCAATTTTAAAGTGCATTTTAAACTTTACGTATCGCTTTTTTAATTTATTTATTATTATTTTTTATTTATTTTTTTTGTTGGTGTGTCAGTCAGTTATGTGCCATGCGTGATATACGCTTAGGCGATCATGTATCTTTCGATACATAACTGACGAGGCAGATTTTTTTTCCCCGCAGTAGGTTGTCATTTCTTTCTGCGGTAGACCAGTTGCCATCTATAGAACCCGGTCTGTTCTGTTATTTACCCATATTTGGAGGGATGAGAAGAAGAGGGTTCATACCTTTCCCAAGGCTATTAGCACGTAAGTAAATGTAATGGATTCGAACTCGGCTCTCCAATTCCTCAATCCGAGCCGCTATTTATTACTCCACCGTGACTCCTTCAGTGCCATGCGTAATAGACGCTTAAGCGATCATGTATCTTTCAATACATGACTGACGAGGCCAATTTTTCCCTGCAGTAGGTTGCCATTTTTTTAGCGGTAGATCAGTTGTCATCCAAGTCTATAGAACCCGGTCTGTCCTGTTATTTACCCATAGCTGGAGGGGTGGAGAAAAGGAGGGTTCATACCTTTCACAAGGCTATTAGCACGTAAGTAAATGTAATAGATTCGAACTCGGCTCTCTGATTCCTCAATCCGAGCCGCTATCCATTACTCCACCGTGCTTTCTTCAGTCAGTTATGGGTCATGCGTGATACACGCTTAAGTGATCATGTATCAAAAGATACATGACTATCGAGGCAGATTTTTTTCGCCGCTGTAGGTTGCCATTTCTTTCTGCGGTAGACCAGTTGTCATCAAAGGCTATAGAACCCGGTCTGTTCTGTTATTTGCCCATAGTTCTTTGAGAAAAAGAGGGTTCATATATTTCTAAAGGTTATTAGGATGTAAGTGAATGTAATAGATTTGAATGGAATTCGAACGCGGCTCTTCGATTCTCCAATCCGGGGCGCTATCCATTACTCCACCGTGCCTCCTATAAATACGCGCATGTAAAATCACACGTGGGCGGGGGGGTGGGGTGATGGACAGAAAATCTGTTATTCTTTTATAATATAGATTGTTAAAATAAACTAAATAAAAAATGATACGACGTAAATTTTGCAGAATCTGATGGCAGCGAAGATAATAATATTTATGAGACTGGACGTGCTACGTCCATTCTTTTGAAGTCGAACAGAAATAAAAAGAAAAGAGACTGCAAGCGATCACGTTTCAACTTTATTGAGGACTTTTATTTTTTTATTACCCTTAGTCTTAATCGTGTACATTTCACAAAGGAAAAGGTCGCTCCCTAAACAATACGCGAGTTTCATTTAAGGAGAGTAATCAACGAGGACAAAAAAGAAAGGAATAAACACCAACTGTAAGAAGACAGAATATCTGGTTGTCAACAAACGAAACAGTTCAACATGCGAATTATTATAGAAATCGGAGCTACGAAAATTAAACAAGTGCAAAAATATTTCAATTTAGGAATTGTTTTTAACAGAGGGTAGAAAAGGCGATACCAAAACCCGAAGGCATGAAATAGGGGTTTTGTTTTTGTAGTTAGATGACATAAGCGATGTTTTAATTAAATTAATTCAGAAAATATATAATTCTGTTGCGGCAGCAGTTTTATCAGCATCCATTTTTTTTTTAAAAATTGTCAGCGTTATCATTTATTGATTTAACATTGAAGACAGCGATCTTTTCTATTAAGTCATCCCCAAATGTAATTCACCCCCCCCCCTCTAAAAAAAAAAATAATAATTCATATTTACTAAAATTCACAAAAAATCCTCCAAGAGCGAGGACCTTCAAGTGCATTCCGGTTGGTTTGACCTATTGCCATCACCCCCAAATGTGGGTGACTCGGGTACGCTATTTCTAAGTGTGGGGTCTACGTTCGCGCTCACCACGATGGCAAGCCGAAAACATCTTTGTAAGTACCTCCAAACTCCCTGGTTTTTGGCAATTTTTCATTCTGAGTGTTGGAGTTGTTCCGAGGCAAGCTAAACAAATTTTGATTTAAAATTTATAAAAATTAAAATTTATAATTTTAAAAGAATGGTAAAAATGAAATAAAAAGCAAACAAATTTTGATTTAAAATTTATAATTTTAAAAGAATGGCAAAAATGTAATAAAAAGCAAACAAATTTTGATTTAAAATTTATAATTTCAAAAGAACGGAAAAAATTTAAAATAAAAAAACAAACAAACTTATAATTTCTTGGGGTGAATTAATATTCGCAATAAATAACTTTACATTATTTGGGGTGACTTAACAGAAAATATCCGAAGGCGGAAAAAAAAATGAAAAGGCTATCTTGAACTCTTTTCCTGTTATTTTAGGAATTTCAAACGTACTCCACCCCACCAGTTCAGACCTTTTCTTCTGGGACACGCCATGCAATTTCCACGGAGTTGAATCACCCTTATTTCTTATGTATTCCAAATCTCAAGAGAAAGTTCAGTTTAGATTTTCCTGATGTCATTAACTCCCAACATGGCATCTACGCTGAGACACTTCTATTTACTCCAGCCTCAAAAGTAAATCCGGCCTTGTTGACAAAACTAACCTGGCCGTAAGCCTCGAGAAGAACCTCCAATCTGTTGTTGACTGGGGCAGGAAATGGCTCGTAAACTTTAATGCCTCGAAAACGAAACTACTCTCATTAAACCAGCATAGAGAATCCTCCCTTTCAGACTCCACGAGAGCGGCTCTCTGCGTCTGCTTGGTCTCACGCTGTCCACTGACCTGACGTGGAACAAGTACATTGAATCTATAGCTTCATCTACCGCAAGGAATCTTGGTTCTCTATGTGGGACCAGCCTTCAAATCTACAAATCAACCATTCCTCCTTGCATGGAATACTGCTGCCATATATGGTCTGGTGCTCCTGCTGTTCATCTCAAGATCCTCGACAAAATCCAGATACAGATATGCAACGTGATTGGTCCTGATCTGGCATCCCGTCTACAGTCACTATCTCATAGACGTGCTGTGGCTTCCCTCTGTCTTTTCTACGCGTATTTTCATGGCACCTGTTCCGTCGAGCTACTTTCGCTGGTTCCTAATCTGCATGAATTTAAGCGTGCTACTAGATTGGCACCTCGGGCCCACCCTTTCACTGGCTCTTCTACTCCAGCAGCTTCATATCTCGCACCACCCGTCAGTGGAACTCTCTTCCTATGAATTGCTTCCCTGATAGCTATAATCTTCAAATATTCAAATGTTATGTCAATCGACATCTTCTGATGCCTTGAGCTTCATCCCTGTCCTTCTCTTTATCCTTTTCCCAAACACCCCCCTCTTTACTCTTGTTCTCACTCTCTGTAACCCGTTGCGTGCTAGAGGCACTCCCGCCTTGCTTGGAATGATTTGCTTAAAAAAAAGAAAAGAAAAAAAAAGATAATTGTGTTACCCCCAAAAATGTTACTTCGTGTAACGAACTCCCGAGTGGATGCTTTTCTGAACCCTTAATCCCCTCGAGTCAAGGGTCAATCTACTCTCCTTTTCTCCATGATATTAATTTAATAGTAACCATCTACCTTGAGTGGCTCTCGAATATTGTTTTGGGTGAACTTTAGTATAAAAATTATTTTTAAGAAAGATAAATTCTATTTAATAAACACAAACTAAAAAAAACAAAAAAAAAACTCTTGTGCAGTTTATGGAGAAGGTTCTGTGAAGTATCGAACGTGTCAAAAGTGATTTGCGAATTTCTTTTTGTATATTTATTGTCCGGTATATCAGATACGGTTGATTGCAATCAAATGAGGAAGTTACATGAGAATTATCAACGTTATTTGTATTTAAGTATGTGCATGTAGCTTAACGGCTATCATTGCAGAACCTGAACTTGGCGAACCGAGTTCAAATTCTGATTTAGTTTGTTGCGTTCACTTTCGTACAAATAGCCTTGGGAAAGGCATGAATCAATCTATTATTTCCTCATATGACTCAAATGGCACGGTAGACTGTGCTCCTTGGTCTTAAAGTCTACGAGAAGGAAAATTCAAACCGTAGAGAAGGCAACGGGAAACCACTCCACTATCTTTCCCAATAATGTATAGTAATTTACAATAAAGAAAAGGAAAGTGTGGAGAAACATTCAAGCATTAAAAGAAATATTTGCAAATCTGTTGCTGGTATTAAAACATATAAGCTGTCTTAAGACCAGTGAAGGTACGGTGGTACGGTGGATAGCGGCTTGGATTGAGGTAATCGGAGAGCCGAATTCGAATTCCAGTCGAATCCATTACATTCACTTACGTGCTAATACTCTTGGGAAAGGTGTGAATCCTCTTCTTCTCCCTCTAATAAATAAGGTAAATAGCAGGACAGACTGGTTTCTAGAGACAGTTGGATGGCAACTGGTCTAGGAGAAGGAAAACTCTGAATCCAAAACCTGCGGAAGGTCGTTTGGGAACCTTGTGGCACGTAGTACACCAGGTCTCTGTAATTGGCCCTTCAAAAAGTGTGGATGGTCCTGCACGAAACCTTCACAACTATAATCAAATCTCATGTGCTATACATGCGGGTGTGAATTCCAATATTGGAGCCGGCTCAACCCACCCCGAGTGAATGCCGTTACAAGAACAGGAGAGAGAGACCAGTGAAGGAGATACTAAATACCTCGACATATACATGAATTATTTTAGGGTCTAACATTAGTTTATAAGTGCATGTGGTCATTATAAACATTGAACTCTTGCATTTTCGTCTATTGCAATGAGCAGGAGTTCTCTCAGTAAGGTTCCTTGCCTGGAACGCCTATTGGAACTTAAACTGACCCGAGTCTTCAAGTGGAGTTTGTACATACGATCCATCGCTAAAGATGCTGGAAAAATGGTCGGTTCCCTGTACCATTCTAATCAATACCAGACTCTTCCCGCTATGCTCTACCTTTACAAGAGTCAGATCAGGTCAAATATGGAGGACTGCTGCCATATTTGGGCTGATGCTGCCCAGTCTTCACTTACCAGTTCTGATAGCGTCCAAAAGCATCTCCGTGGCCTTGTGGGTGATGAATTGCTTTTAACCTTACAACCCCTTTTCCCACAAACGAAGAGTTGCAAGCCCCTCGCTATGTTGCCTCTTTTTCCATGGACAATGTTTAAATGAGCTACACATTCCTTAGTTCGTCCAACTCTAAACCTCCCAGACCCTCTACGCCACCTACGTTGTGGCAAACCACCTTTCATTAGGGAGGAGTAAGAACTGCCGCTTTGTGGTACAGGATCCCTGGATGATGCTCTCCCGATCACTACAATCTTAACCTGTTTAAGTCTCGGGTTAACCGCTATCGTTCTCACATATCCGCATAAACACTTACCGCTCACACAACAACCGCGTTCAGTAGGGCCCTAGCTTGAGTGGCTCTTGAGCCATTTTATATAGTGAAAATTATTTATTTAAAAAAAAAAGAAAAGAAAATAAAACATAGTAAATAAACAAGTTGCATATGCCGGGTACTGAGCCTTGTTCGAAAATTCGAAAAGCTTGATAATTTCCTTCGAAGAAAAAAAACCGCTTTGGCAGGTGGAGAGGAAGTTCACTAGACTTTAATCATAGAATCATGAATAAGTTGAAAATGACTTTCTTTTTGAACTTGCCCAAACGACATCAGCTTTCACACGATTTCACCCGGATGTCTATCAAATTTCAAATTTAGTTAATTGGAATGACGTTGATTTGAAGTAGTTTGTAAATATATATATATATATATATATATATATATATATATATATATATATATATATATATATATATATATATATATATTAGATAGCGTTTACTTGAGAATTACTGATAGCAGTTTGAGAATTGTCCGAGGTTTTAACGAAAACGTCTGTGCAGTGGAATGTGGAGAAAATCGCCATTTTGTCCTTCAAAATCTATTCCGAAGGGTCCGTAAATTGCTTTCGCATTTCATATGTAACATTTACGATAAAGGTGCTGGTCCTTTTACAAGTCGTGCTGTTTTAGAAATGAATTAAACAAACAGCAACCATCCAGGGAGATCTTGATTTTTCACTTCTGTTACTCGATTACACTTGTGAAATCCGTGATCATCAGGTGTATAGATTTTATCAGGTGTCTGTATAAGATATCCAAGCATTAACTTGCAGTATAAAAGTACATTTACAATATTATACCTTTAACAAGTAACGTACCCACTTCTTCTTTCGCACAGACCATATATATATATATATATATATATATATATATATATATATATATAAGGTGATTTTCTAAGTACAGTTTGTTGTGGCACAAGATCGAGGTCAAGGAGCACCCATTGAAGATCTAATTCGCAACTCAGTCATAACTGACCTAACAAAACAATGATTTTCTAATTTTAGCTTAAATGTGGTACAAGGTCGAACGTATGAAGCGCCTAGTGAGAATCGAACTTATACCACTTCGAGATGCAATGTCCTGTGATTCTGTATTTCCGAGCGCTTTCAGCTATACTTTTAGCCATTATCAAGGATGATTTTATTTTTACTTTTTAATTGGATGTATGGTTTGTGTGTATGTCTCTAGTGCTATAGGGGTGTTTTATTTTCCGAACACAGCATACTGTGACCGTGTTCGTTGTTAATATTGAGTGTTGGCTTTTTTAAAAAATTATTATTAAGGCTTCCATTATTTAATTTGTTTACATGTACATGAGGTTATTATGCTTGTATTTTCTACTAGTATGTTTCGGGTGGAGTCTCGTAGGTTTGTGTGTGTTTTATTTTGGGTGCTGATGAAGCTATGTTCAGATAGGTGTAACGTAAGGCGTCTTGATAGGCATGTCGTAGTGTGACCGCCCGTAAGGGTCATTAGAACTTCAAATGCCCCTTAAGGAACTGTGTTCATGACGAAACCGAACTCATAAAGAATTAAATCGGTCGCACTACTACATGCCTATCCAGACGACTTACGTTGCATTTATCCTACCACAGCTCCATCAGCTCCTATTTAAACACAGGCGCAAACCTACCAGACTCCACGCGAAACATGCTAGTAAAAAATAGAAGAATAATAACCTGATCTACATGTAAAAAAGATTAAAAATATAGGACGCCTTAATAATAAAACAAGAAAAAGCCAACACTCAACTATGAAGATTGCCACAATGTGCTGTGTTCGGAATATAAAACATCCTTATGAATCTAGAAACATACACACAACCCATATATCCAGTTAAAGCTCAAAAATGAAATCATCCTTGAAAATGGCTAAAATTATAGTTGAAATCGCTCGGAATTACAGAACATTTAGACAGTTTCTATATACTCTGTTTCCAGAAAAGAAAACACTTGTTCGAACACAAGAAAAATGAAATAAAAGCTTAATCGCCGTACCTTGTCTGTTGCCTTTAATGAAACATGTATAAATGAGGGATTGCTGCTTAATTACACAGTATATATATATATATATATATATATATATATATATATATATATATATATATATATATATGTGTGTGTGTGTGTGTGTGTGTGTTTGTGTGTGAGTATGTATTTATTTTTGTGACAATTATTACAGGCGAAGTAGGTATTTATTCGATTGCCTGTAATAACTGTCACAGAAAATATATAGGAAAAATCTCAAGTAATCTAAATAAAAGATTATGTGAACACAAAAAGGACATTTTACCAAACAATACATCAAATGCATTGGTTGCCAACCGTAACGACACTGACCAAAATTTTGGAATAAAAGACGCTACTCCGATCAAAATCAATTCACTACAACGAAAATGTCTGAAGAGTGTCTTGATCGAAAAGTCATCTACAGTAAATTTGTATCCAGGCTCCTACATTTCACCATTCCTGGTAGAACTTCTGTTATCACAGTGTGAAATATCTACTAACAAAAGTGATGGAAAGAAAACGAAAAAGAGTCTAAATTTAATCAGCTAGATAAAAAAATAAAATGAATTTTAAATTCCCGGCATCCCTCATACGCGCGCATGTGTAGTCGCACCAGCATAAGAAAATTTAGTTCGATGACATCCTAAAGGACGAAACGCGCGACAAGGTAGGTAGGTAGCTGTGGCACAAACAAACGGCTTAAATGTGTAAAGTAGAGAATAAATTTTTTGTTTGACATTTCAATATTTCCTTAGGCGTCGACAGTCATTACAATGAACATGATAGATTAATCTTCATTTTTTAAAGAGTACAACTGAGTAGCTGATTGCTATTGCAGATTTTACAAATATGTAGTTATTCTACTGTGGCATTAGCATAATTCTGTAAGAGATCTCTCACGAGATATAAGGTAACTGTTACGAATTTTGAAACTTCAACCAAGGCCATTTCGAAGCAAATCCGGTTTATTAAGCAGATCAACATTTATATCAACAATACTGGTAATATTAGCCGTTTCCTTTTAAGTAAATATCCGGTATTTGTAGATCGAACAACCGGTACTACTTAATGTTGAAATTTATTAAACTTTTTTTATTAAAACAATTTATTTGGAAAATACGTTTCTCAAGTTCACTGTTATCGATCGTTTCCGTATTGGTGGGAAGTTTCCTTCCTCACCTTTTGTTTGAAGTAGTGTGGAATGTCAACATTTTGCTTATGTCATTGTTTTCTCTTCAACTTACATCTGCTCGCTAATACTTTATCCAAAAAGTCCTGACTCGCTTATAAGCAGAAAAAAAAACAACAATAAAAATGTTGGAACAACACCAACATTTATTCTTCAAAATAAAATCCGACATTCTCGACGATCTTTTGCCAGCGATCAGTCAGCATCTGATTCTGTTCATACCAGTCCACTGGCTTTGAATAAAAAAAAACACACTGGAAACACGCTTCGTCAAAAGTGTTGAATCGCAGAACCTAGCGGAAGTGTGCCATTGAGCGGAATTGGCCATAGTTACCCGGGGCTGCATCGGGACTGAATGGTGTATGTGGAAGAGTCTCGACACCGTTCACCTGTTTGAACTTTTCCTTAGTCAACCTGGCAGTGTGTGGCCTTGCATTGTGTTGTGGTAGGATCCACCTAATTTGCACAGTGGAGTACCGATCATATAAATATAGTTGGTACCGGGAAGAGAGTGTAGGAATCGAAGAGATTCAACCAGAGACTCTGCCCGACTGCGACTCAGTCAACACACATTCCAGGAACGGTCTTCCCAGGAATATACAAAAGACTATATGTAAATATTGTGTACACTTTCTTGTTTCAATACATTTTGTTCTAAGTACATTTTGTGTTGCATTATTATTCCATGCATTAGTCAAGTTTCAACACATTGTCTTTCTGAAACAAAGCCCAACCTCGAATGACCAAAGAATGATACTCCTTATTTAGTTTCAGAGAGAGAGGAAGGAAGGAGATAGAGGAAAACTGGGAAAGAGACAGACTGACAAGGAGAGAAGGGGAGGGAGAAGAAACAGAGACAAAGAGTGTCAGGGAAGAGTTTCAATAAGAGAGACAGATAGACAGAGAGACAAATAACAATAGAGATAGAAAGAGAGAGAGAGAGAGAGGAAGGAAGGAAGGAAGGAAGGAAGGAAGGAAGGAGATAGAGGAAAACTGGGAAAGAGACAGACTGACAAGGAGAGAAGGGGAGAGAGAAGAAACAGAGACAAAGAGTGTCAGGGAAGAGTTTCAATAAGAGAGGCAGATAGACAGAGAGACAAATAACAATAGAGATAGAAAGAGAGAGAGAGAGAGAGAGAGGAAGGAAGGAGATAGAGGAAAACTGGGAAAGTGACAGACTGACAAGGAGAGAAGGGGAGAGAGAAGAAACGGAGATAAAGAGTGTCAGAGAAGAGTTTCAATGAGAGAGACAGATAGACTGAGAGACAAATAACAATAGAGATAGAAAAAGAAAATAAGAGTGAGAATGATAGAGAGAGAAAACTGAGAGGAAACTGGGAAATAGACAGACGGAGAGAAGAGGGGAGAAAGAAGAAAGAGAGATGAAGAGTGTCAGAAAAAACTTTCAATGAGAAAGACAGATCGTCAAATAGCGATAGGCAGAGAAAAAGAAAAACAAGAGCAAGAAAGAAGAGACAATATGAAAACTGGGAAAGAGAGACAGAGACGGGTGATAGACAGAGAAGAGATTAAGGAAGAAAGAGAGAGAGAGAGAGAGTAGAGGGTGAGAGAGAGAGAGAGAGAGAGAGCAGATAGAGATAGAAAATTGAAATAGATATCCACTGTCAGCGTTAATGAAATCTCATCACACATGACAAACCCGATATATGCGTGAAAGAGCTTGCTCAACAACAATGCAATGCCATTTCATTTGGGCATAACTTTGCTGTCTCTGCGTCCAGGACGACAGGTCCAGTCACTCGCCATGGGCTGGCTACCTGCACGACCACCAAGTCGCATCGGAATGCGAGTCTCATGATCAGATGACGTCACATTCAGCGCGAAGTTGCCCGGCTTGCTTGAGCAACGATTCCCACGCTTTCACCTGACCCCGACCGACGTGATCCAGTTTATTTATAGACGCCGCTTTTATGACTTGATGCTTACGAATACCAGCCGTTCCCATGTAATTCCTGTTCGCTTATAAACACCACCTTTTTTTCTTTTCCTTCTTCTTCTTCTTCTTCTTCTTCTTCTTCTTCTTCTTCTTCTTCTTCTTCTCGAATTGTTTTCTTCTTTTCGTTTTCCTTTTACCTTCTTTTTTCTTCTTTTCTACTTCCTTTATTTTTACCTTTCATTTTAATTTCATTTTAACTCGTTTTTTTTTTTTTACTTTTCATTTACTGTATTCAATGCCCTTTTCTGATTTCCGTGTTACTTCTACCCCAAACCACATTTGATTGATAGGCGCAAAACGAGGAAAAAGTTTAGCAGGCAGTGAGTCAAGGAAACGAAACGACCCACTCTTATTATTCGCGAATAATTATTGCTCCTCCCCAAACAATTCTCTTCAGCTTTTCCTCTTTGCGCTTTTCATTCTCTTTTCATCTGTTTAACTTGCATTCGAATGACAGCGATTAGAATAAAATAACCGTAATCAAGTTCATTCAACTTTACCAGCCTCATAATCATTTATGCAAGTGTTTCCCAAACCATGGCCACATGGCCCAAATGCACCATGACAAATTTCAGGTGGGTCACAGAAATTTTATAATAGGATATATTCTATGTAAAATGGAAGTAATTTTTCACACTATAATAATTTCATGGGACACAGAAAATTTCTGGGTTCAAAGTGGACCATCAGCTAAAAAAAATGGTTGGGAACATCTGATTTGCGCCACGATCATTGCAATAACCTTTCGTCAGCCCATTCATCATCTTCATCTTTTATGTTGTCCTTTCAGGGTTTTCTTTTTTCTTTACAAGATGGTTCACAAAACCCGGGGGCCAGTCGAGTTAGAGGGTTACGTTGAAGCAGTGTTGTCCAAACTTGTTTAAATGTGTGCTGCCGGAGGCTCTATGCTGTTGCTGCTGGGCAGTGGGTATTGCTTAACGGAGAGCGAAGAGGAATCTATTTAAAACGTACCTGTGTATAGTGCAACCGGTCATCGAAAATGCTTTTAACCTCTTTTAAAATGATTTTAACCTCTTCTAAATATTATCTCTGTATAGCACGGCCCTCAATTCATTTTGCGTAAAAAAAAAACGATCATAAAAACTCGCACTATATACGAATATATACGGTATGTCCTGAGTGTGTCAAATTCTCCAAGCACTTTTTCCTAATTATGTATTCAACTTCCTCTTTAAAGATTCTACAAGGTGGTCCGAAAGTCTTGTCACTCCTTACTCAAAAAAAAAAAAAAAAAAAAAAAAAAATTATAACTAAATAATGAGAATAGAACAGATAATACAATAATACAAAGCACATGTACTGGATTCAGTTTATTCACTTTCATTGACGCTGTCACACATCGAGAAGGTCTGTATGAACACTGTCATTTTCGAGTCAGCCATCTGAAATAGAAAATTATATTATATGGGGGTGACAAGACTTTTGGGCCGCCCTGAAGGTATGTTATTCTGCTTCCGTTTTCTTTCAAATTTCTTCGTGCCTCACATGATCAGTCCATGGCAGTTTCAGTTTCCTTCTGTAGAATCTCTGTTGCCTCAAATCTACTCCTCAGTATCCTTCTGTAGATGTGTATCTCTGTTGTCTTAAGTCTACTCTGCATCTGCTTGAAAATTGTCCCGCATTCATTGCCATACAGGAGGACTGACATTACATAGTTGTTCTGCTCTGTTTTCTTCATTTCTAACAAAATGTCCCTATTTCTTAATACTTTGTCTAGCTTTTGTAAGGCATATTTCTTTATTCCAATACGCCTTAGGATTCACATTATTCACATTGTTCGGATTGTTGTCCTCATCTTTATTGCTATATTCCCAACGTTTCGGCCGTTGTACGAGCCGGCCTTCTTCAGGTGATTGGAATTTCGAAGTGAACCCTTTATTTCGTCCACCGGGGTAGATTGTTCTAGTTCTACGTGCCATGCCTCTTCCGGATGTCTCATTTATCTCCCTTTAACTCAATCAAGCTAACTCTTCAAGTTTTTGTTCACCATTGCAGTAGCCACAAGTTTTGGGGTCAAATCACTGGATCCAACGCTTTTATCCACTGGGCCATGTGCCTCAGGATTTCTATGGCATATTTTCCGTCAGCTGTTGAAACATTCCGCAGTTCAGTTCCAGAGACGACGACTTCATTAGCAATGGCTCTACTACCAAATTCATCAATCCCTATTTTAAAATTATCAATTAAGTGACTGAAATATTTTGCTACAGTTGGAGTCAGCTGTCAGTATTAAAAAAGGAATATCACAAAAAAAGTCATTCGTCGGCATTTATCTTACATACATTTTTTTAAACGTTTCTTTATTAGCTGCGATTTGTCATGGCTTCTGGGTAGAAATAGTGGAGTGGTTTCCCGTTGCAGCCTGGAATTCAGATTTCTCCTTCTAGTATGATTGCCACCCAAAGCGAGAGAGGCTAGTGTACTCTACGATTCATAGCTGGTCGTTGAGGAAAAAAAAAAAAAGAAAAAGAAAAGATGGGTTCATGCCTTTCTTAAATGAGTCTGCGCGAACGTGAACGTAGTTGGTTAAGCGGGAGATCTTACATCAGTTAAACTTGGACGTGTCAAATCTGTGAATTGTTTGAGTTGTTTTTTTCTTTTACTCCACTTGAACTAAAATTTTGTAGCGCGCACCCCCAACACACACATACGCACACGCATAAAGAGTAAGTAAAAACGAGTTGGCTCAAGATTAATATATATGTATATAGAGATAAGCAAAGTTATTTTAAGGTCGTTTTCATTACAGCGTAACTATGTTTTTAATAAAGTATGGGACAATTGGAATTCAGAAGAAATATAATCGCGTCTCGTGTATTTTAACAGTGAAATAAAATCATTCGAATATATTTTAAATGAAGCAAATGAACGCTATGAAAATGTTGTTTTAAGTCACGCTTTACATTTTTATATTCATGTGATTCTATAAATCTGATTTTACCAAGTGCCATGCGCCTAATGGGTAGATACGTTAATGCAACTTACACTGGACTGAGATGTGCTGATATATATCTTAGTGAGATCAAATTATAAAACAGATATTTCTTTTAATTGAAAAAAAAAAAAAATCTTAAGTAAAGTTTTAAAACACCGAGAGAAAGAAGTTTAAAGAAAAGAGAAAGGATAAATAAAGACAGAAAAAGATGGTAAATGCGTTTGAAATGCTTACATGAACCACATGTTTATTTTGATGTTCCTCATCATTTTTTTTTTTAAGAGTTTCACCCCAAGCAAAGCGGGAAACCACTAGCACGCAAGGGGTTACAGAGAGTTGGAACGAGAGCAAATCGGAGTGATAGAGGAAAGGATGAAGAAAAGGATAGGGGATAGATCAAGGCATCTGGAGACGTCGATTGACATTACATTTAAATAGAGATTATAACTATCAGGGAAACAGGAAAAGGGGAGGGAATTCCACATGCGAGAAGTGTGAGACATGAAGCAATTGGAGCAGAAGAGACGGCACCATTTAACAGTTTCGACAGTGAAAGGGTGTGAGCGAGATGCCAGCCTAGTTGAACGCTTAAATTCATGAAGTCTGGGAACCAGCGAAAGCAGCTCATCGGAGCAGTAACTGTTAAAGTATTTGTAAAAAAGACAGAAGGGGGCGACGGCACGTCTGTGAGAGAGCGACTGCAAACGAGATGCCAGATCAGGGCCAATTACATTGCATATCCGTCTCTGTATTTTATCAAGGACCTTGAGACAAACAGAAGGGGTTCCTGACTATATATGTACAAAACATTGGAATGGCGCTTAGTTTAGAGTCTAGTGCGGTACTTGTTACAGTTTTTTGTATATATATATATATATATATATATATATATATATATATAACTAGTGAGTTAGTCCAAATGCCTTGACTCACTTTATAGTCCACTAATAGAAGGTTAACCAATCAGAAGACGTAGAACATTCAACCCGTCATGTATAAAGGCGGCCATTTTTGTTTACCCTACCCGAATGTCCAGTCCAGCTTGTCAGGCGAAGAGAACCAGAAGGACGAAATATGCTCTGCTACTTTTATCGAAATATCCACTGCTAACGTGAACAACGCTTTCCTACTGTCTTTGAAATATTCACTGCTAATCTCTGGATTCTATACTCGAAGGCGACCGTCATCTGAATAACAGTACTTAGCAAACGAATTGGACGTGTCTTGGCGTGTTCATTTTACAGTTGGTACCTCAGGTTTATGCCAAAGCTAAACCTGTTAAATGGCTATTAAATATCAATTATACTGCAATAAAACAAAACAAATCGATAACTAAGTTTAGTTATTCAGTTCATGTCAAAATGAATAAACTTTAAGTTTAACCGTCGTAAAAAAGGTTTTTCAAAATTTGGGCTTTTCTGTTCATACCTCTATGTTCAGATACAACATTATAAAAAGATGTGGATAAAGTACAATGCGGTGTTTATTATTTAGCATTTTTATAAATATTTATTATTTATCTTTTTATAAAGAAATAAATTTTAAAAGAAATATTTTATTACAAAACGATAAAAATCTACAAACGTTTCAAAATATGTAAACCAACTACAATGCAATATTCATTATTTACCATTTTATAAAGAAATAACCACGAAAATGATTTTTTTATTCATACTTATATAAAAGTGTCTATGAACTATAGAACAAGAATTTTTAAATAAAAAATATATTTCCAGGATCAAGGATGCCTAATCAATAGTAATCCAAGGCCTGAAACACCAGAAATTATATTTGAAAAATATCAGTTTGGAAAAAAATTAAATCGTTAATTTTTCTAAAAATACATAGAACATCTGCCAAAAGTGCATTCATTGTCAACCAAGTGTGACTGTAAAATTTTTAGATGTAAGTGTGGACACTAAAAATCTGTCAGTCAATTGCCGAATACTGGCGAATCGTGTTATTCAGATTTGCTGGTAAAATATCGGCTAATTGTCGATTGATTCGGACTTTATAAAATGGTAAACAGTAAAGATTTTATTATAGTTGGTTCACATATTTTCATAATTTAGCAAATTTTTATAAATAAAAATTGCTTTCATATTTATTTCTTTATAAATTCGTAAATGATATTCTATTTTATGGTTCGCATTTTTAGAATGTCGTAGATATAAAGTTATTCTGGTAAATTCTCAAGAACAAGAAAATATATAAATTCAATTTTATATTTTTGGGTTTTATTTAAATTCTAATCATCGCATTGCTGACGGAGTGAAGGGCGTGTAAAACAATAGCAATATCAAGGATAAAAACCGTCCTTTTGACAAACCGTTTTTAACGGTCACGAAAGGTAAACTTTGCCTAATTTTTTATATCCTCCTATTTGTGCATATGCATTAAGGTAAAAATAGAAACCCGAGAATATTGTACAAGAGGATTAAAATGTTCTTGGCTCGATTAACTTCCCAAAAAAATCAGTATTTTAATGATTAAACACCAGACTACTGATGTTGTGAAATGTACTGGATTGAGAATTTTTCAGATTGACACGTTTTCCCACTTGGAAAATAATTGAATCTCTTTCCGGTTCATTAGAACAATCCAGATCTTCATAAACGGAGAACAACTGGAAGAAGTGGAGGCTTCTAAATATCTTGGTGTTACCCTCACCAAAGATGGACGCTCTACCACAGAGATCAAAATCAGACTGGCAATAGCGAAACTCTGTACGATTTCGAAGAGCCAAAATCAGCTTTCCAAACCAGATGAAGCTCTACAAGCCGCTGTTATTGCCCATAATGCTCTATGGATGGGAAGGCTGGACTCTGATAGCAGAAACCACCAAGAGGATCGAAATATTTGAAACGAAATGCTGCTTCAGACACCTCCTCGAGATCTTCTGGAAAGAACACAAAACAAATGACTTTGTACAGGGCCAAGTAACACAACTAACAGTCCCCCAGGAGCCCATCTTGGCTAAGGAGAAAGCTGTTGCGGTTTGGATATGTCATACGTCTCAGTACTTTACCCAATACAGTCCTTCAAGGTACCTTGGAAGTGGGTAGACATAGGGGGAAGCAACCCAAAAAGCTAGATGGACAACATCAAAGAATGGACCAGTATAGACACCTCATAAGTCGGAAAACAGATCTGGTTGGCGGTGGCTGGTTGCATCATCGTCGCCTCTACGAATGGCTCGGTAATGAGAAAAGAAGAACAACAATCTACGATAAATTTTTCTGTTTGGAAATGTAATTTTTCATTCGTTTGTACCACATACGATATATAAATAATTTTTGCTAACATATATGATAATAAGGTGCATCACCGATAACGATAATCTTAACCAGATCGAGCCTCGGATTAACCGTTATCTTCTCTACATATCCTCATAAACTGTACATCTTGCTCTGTATCTTTATCATGAATGACTCTAGATCTAAGTACGATTTTATTAGCCAAAGTAAACCCCATCGATACAAAGTTGCCAACAATCCGCTAGTGAAGTTATAACATCCCAATAAAAACTGTGGTCAAACTGACGGAAGTTATTTTCAAACTTGTCTGCATTTTTATTCAGAATCTGGTGTGCATTTAAAACCTGGAAAATTTGGTAATTTAAGTTTGCTTATCCGTTGTTTCCTGTTTAGGACGTTGTTTACCGGTTTTCTTTCTTCCGTGGCCTTAACAACTTAGCCGTCTTAACTTTTTGGTGATCTGACTGATCAGTACTGCGACTTTTCATTTTGAGGGTACCGGGTTGGCATTTGTTTTGGTTGCTTGCATATCGACTTGTATTAAGGAAGCCGAACTCTTTGGTAGTCCTTAGAAAGGCTGCACTGGCCAACAGTTGTAATATATCGGGGTATTTGAAGCGGCATATCACACGAGGATGTGTCCCTGTGTATACTTGAGTCCATAGCATGCTTTAGGCTTAGCCGCCTTTCAGTCGGTTTGTATTGCCACAGACAATGGACAATGAGAATTATTTTGGCCTTATTCTCATTAAAAATTGAAATAATCTTTTCATGACAGTTACAGTTAAAAGAATTATGAGTAAACCAGTCAACACAAAACACCTAGGTCATTTTAATTTCTTTCTCCAATATTCGTTGTATCCATATCAATTTCTGTGGTGTAAAATCTTTTCTCTTGAAAAGGACACTAGATATCTTAGCGTTCTGCGAAACTAATTTAATAGGAACCAATGAATTCTCTGTTCCAGGCCATCTTCCTCTTTGTCAAAAATATTCAAGGATATGGCCTGGGTGTTTACACCCGGGAAAATGTTTCAATTGCAAAGAAATCATCTTCTGGTTCATCGGATGATTATTTCATGCGCTTTCGACTTTCTTTATTGCACTCTGTTAACTATCTGTTTTTCCTTTATCGCTCTACTTCTTCTCAGGACTGTAATATATTAGCCAAAATATCTGAAAGTATAGTAACGTATCTCCCTCTCTCTCTTCAATAACTGCGAACATCTTTGTGTATAGTGATTTTAATGCTCATCATGCCAAGTGGTTTAATCTTTCCGTTACCGAAGATTCAGACTTTCATTTTTTTCCCTTGATCAGTCTCTCAATCAAATAGATTTTCCAACTCGTTTCACTAATAATTCTGATCAACATACTTCTTTACTTTATCTGTTCTTTGCCTCCTATCCTGGCTCTTATCAGTCATCGCAAACCTGTCCGCTTGCCAATTCGAATCACGCTGTAATATCTGGTGATATTTATTTTGACCCGTTTATTAGATGTGAACCTCCTATTCCCAAAACTTCTTTCTGTTACCAAAAATACCGATTGGGATTCGCGATGCCTCTTGGAGTGAAATTTTTAACCTTCCTTTTGAGAATCGTGCCACTGAAGTTTTTTTCTTGGGTAAAAGCCGACATTGATACTTTTGTGACATCTCGGAAATAATACCAGGTAAAACCACAGTTTTCTCCTTGATTCACACCTGCATGCCCGCAGGAATCACTTTTCATGCTGTATCAACATGATAGTTCTGATCCCACTGTACGCGTCTTTGTCTCGGATCTTAATAATTGCAAGCGCGTCCTCACTGAAGCCAAGCATTTATTCACTACCAAGTTTCATTCTAGTGACTACTGAAAACTCTGTATTTTAAATAAGGACAAGTCTTCTACCCGTCTTGAAATGTCTCCTATACTTTACAATAATTGTCTTACTGCTTCTTGAATTCTTGCTTCTTTGAAAATTTCTTCTATAGTTCCTGTTTTTAAGAACTCAATCGAACAGTCAGATTCTTCTAACTGTCGACGTATTACTTTTTTGATAAAGTCCTAGAGGCTTTAATCAACTCCAGAATGGTTAAGCGTCTCACCTCACAGGTTTTTCTTTCTGACAGACAATATAGCTTTCGCTTCTTTAGATCAACTTCTGATATGTTAACGGTTATTGCTGAAAGAATCTGTCAAGAATTCGATAAGAACGGTGAGGTTGGGCTGTTTATTTGGATATCTCGATGGCGTTTGACAAGGTTAGGTATGCTGGTCCTTTTCACAAGTTGAAAGATTAGGCGATTTCTTGGTGGCAACTCTTATAGATTTTTTTTTCTTTAATAATGCAGGCGTCTCGCAGGGCTCCTTTCCTTAAACTCAAGTTGTTTCTAATTTGCATCAAAGGGTTTTTCTCTTCTTTTTCATATAATCTATACTCAGTAACACCTTCCGTCTTAGTGGCTTGCATGAGTTAAAGTTATTAATATTATTTTTTATTTCAGTCAATCATATAAAATAGCGAAATAAATATTATCTTGAACGGAAACTTTTCTAGATCGTTTTACATTAATGCGTCTATCCCTCAGGACGCTATCCTTGGACCTACTAATTTTCATCAACGACCTTCCCGGTGTCATCAGTTCTTGAGTTGGTAACTGTACTGATGACACAAGTATTTACTCCTTTCTTAATAGTAAGTCTGTTAGTTCTGATATGGTCAAGTTGGTAGCTGACCGCAAACATCACCTTCAGTCTGTTGTTAACTAGGGCAAGGAATGGCTTGTTAATTTTAACGCCTACAAAACGAAACTGATCTCTTTTAATCGTCTTAGAGAAGAATTTTTGTCTTCAATCAGCAAAGTGACAAAATAAGGCAGGTTGATTTTTCACTTTTTTTTATAAACTCAACATTGCATTCGGTATGAAAGCTGGGCTTTGTTACCATAAGTACTGGCATCAAATATTAGACTTATAGCTTTTAACCAATTTCTGAGCATTTAGTTTTAAAAATCGTTTGAAAAAAATCTACAGGAATACCTAATTTCGACAGGTTTTTGCTTACAAACTGATTTCAAAATTTTACTATATTGACAATAAAATGAAATAATTTTAATATCTTTTGTATTAGAATACAACGAATTGAAAATATATTCAAACCAGAATTCTGATTATGAATCACCACAAGCAAAATATGCAATTTTCTTTTACTGTTTTCGATAAGTAAAGATTAGTAAAAGTACAATATTATAAAAAAAGGCTACACAATGATTAATCATAATTAATAAAAACAGAAAATGGATAAAAGTGTTTATAACACCATAATAGTGCTTGGCACATGTTATAAGACCAAATGTTTTAAATTTGCATTGTTTAATGAAACCGCAGTAAATCTACTTCACAGTGCAACGTTTTTGAGATACAGTGGAGTGATGGATAACGGATTGATGAATCGAGGAGAGCCGAGTTCGAATTCCAGTCGCATTCGCTATATTCACTTACGTGCTAATAACCTCGCGAAAGGTATGAATCTTCTTTTTATCCCCCTTCCCCCCAACCAAACCGGTGACATCCGGTCTATTAGGTTGGTGTAAAAATAATGTCGTTTTCTCACATAGTAACATATGTGAGAAAACGACATTATTTTTGCACCAACCTAATAGAAGAAAGTAACTCTGAACTCAAAAACTGTAGTTCTGGTGTAGCACATAATATACAGCTAATGAAAGGATCGTTCGCATTGACTCGATGATCCCGACTACGGTCGAATGATGATAATATAGATAAATTATAATATAGATAAATTGTTCAGTATAATTTCACTTTGAAGTAAATGAAAGTCTTATCTGATGGCACAATGGTTTTAATAGTCATGCATCTTGTCTATATAGAATTTGTAAAGCTTCAGTAAATTATAAATGGTATAAAATTGTGCGATATCATTCGCTGATCACCGGAATGGAATTCCAATATTAACATTTTGAACCTAAACTTAATCTTCAAACTCGTTTCCTCAAAGAACGGTAACGATTTTAAAAAAGAAAAACTATTTTGTGTCGTTATTTATCATGTCAAACTGCAACTTTCAAAATGAGTGTAATACAACAGTTCCAAAATCAATCTGCCCTAGTGACACAGTGCGCCTTCCAATGGCATGAAGTGGAAGGATTATATTGAATCAACTGCTAACTCTGCGGCTAGGAAAATTATTTAATTATGTGGTGCCTAGATATTTTTTCTTGCCGGAATCTGTCTTGTACATTTATAAGTCTATCATTCATGCATGCATTGAATATTGCTGCAATTTCAATTTTTTCCTCAGATACTTTCAAACTCACAACCCCTTCTGTCTTTATCACTTTCTTTGGGGGGAAATGATTTAAAAAAAAACAAAAAAAAACTATCCCGTGGGCTTCAGTTTCATTAGTCTCGGGGTTATTACCGTCGTTTCTGTAGCCAGTTTTGATTTCAGAGTTGTCCCTTTTGTGCGAAAGTGGACGCAATACGCGCATCCAAAATATTAGGTTGGTGCAAAATAATGACGTAATAATGTCGTTTTTTGACGTATTTTTTTAACGTCAAAAAACGACATTATTACGTCATTATTTTTGCACCAACCTAATATCACCTAATTAGAAGGAAACAATGTGAAAACCAAAAACGATCCCACCAATGAAACGCAAAACAGCCGTGTCTTTTTATTCATATTTTATACCATTCTTTATATGTTTTCTTTTACCCTAATCTCAGTTGTTTTTCATTGCAATTCCCAGATCGTCATTGGCTCGATTTTTTTTTGTATTGATATTTCTCTTGTAAATCAAGCTGTAGCCACCCAATTCTACATATACAAGATGTATCAAAAATACCTTTAAAAAATTTGAAACGGGTTACTAACACTAAAACTAGGACAAATGTCCATCTAAGCATATATCCGCATTTCCTTCGCATTGACTTTACTGCGGGAAAAATCTGCCTCGTCAGTCATGTACGAAAAATGCATGATCGCCTACGCGTGAATCGCGTATAGCACATAACTGAGTCTTCGTAATTAAAATGTTCACTATGAAAGAGGCAAGGTGAAGTAATGGATAGCGGCTTAGATTGAGGAATTGGAGAGCCGTGTTCGAATTCCAGTCAAATCCATTACATTCACTTACGTGCTAATACCTTTGAGAAAGGTATGAATCCACCTCTCTTGGCCTGAAGAGGCACGGTGGGAGCAATAGATAGCCACTTGGATTGAGGAATCGGAGAGCCGAGTTCGAATTCCAGTCGAATCCATTACATTCAGTTACAGGCTAATACCCTTGGGAAAGGTATGAATCTAATTCTCTTGGCCTGAAGAGGCACGGTGGGAGTAATAGATAGCCACTTGGATTGAGGAATCGGAGAGCCGAGTTCGAATTCCAGTCGAATCCATTACATTCAGTTACAGGCTAATACCCTTGGGAAAGGTATGAATCTAATTCTCTTGGCCTGAAGAGGCACGGTGGGAGTAATAGATAGCGACTTGGATTGAGGAATCGGAGAGCCGAGTTCGAATTCCAGTCGAATCCATTACATTCACTTACAGGCTAATACCCTTGGGAAAGGTATGAATCTAATTCTCTTGGCCTGAAGAGGCACGGTGGGAGTAATAGATAGCGACTTGGATTGAGGAATCGGAGAGCCGTGTTCGAATTCCAGTCAAATCCATTATATTCACTTACGTGCTAATAACCTTGAGAAAGGTATGAATCCTCTTCTTCCTCACTCACTCAATTGGTAAATAGCAGAACAGACAGGGTTCTATAGCCTTTCATGGCAACTGGTCTACCGCAGAAAGAAATGGCAAACTACTGCGGTAAAAGATCTGCCTCGTCAGTCATGTATCGAAAGATACATGATCGTCTAAGCGTGTATCACGCATGGCACATAACTGAGTCTTTGTAATTAAAATATTCAATATGAAAGAGGCAAGGTGAAGTAATGGATAGCAACTTGGATTGAGGAGTCGGAGAGCCGAGTTCGAATTCCAGTCAAATCCATTACATTCACTTACGTTCTAATACCCTTGGGAAAGGTATGAATCCTCTTCTCTCCCCATCTATGGATAAATAGCAGGAGAGACCGGGTTCTATAACCTTGGATGGAAACTAGTCTACCACAGAAAGAAATGGCAACCTACTGCTGGAAAAATCTGCCTCGTCAGTCATGTATCGAAAGATATATGATCGCCTAAGCGTATATCATGCATGGTATATAACTGACTGACTCCAGAAACTGCGTTATATATACGAGTCAAATGAATGAAATATTATACAGCATAACACAACAAGATATACATTCAGGCATATGTGATAACAGCAAATAAACTTTTACAGATCTGTACAACAATGAAAAGAAAAATTCTCATTCCATCAACACTCGTATAAATGCATAAGGTGTAAACCCCACTTCCGGATTCTGTAACAACTCTTTTCTTCCTATTAATTTTCTTGCCTTACAGAATATGGCTAGATTGTTAGAGATTCCTTTGTGAAGACTCTTTTTCAATGTCATGTCCCATTGTAGGTGATCATGGCTCTCCACGGACTCCTTTAGTTTTCTAATGACTTGTCCAGACTTAAAAAGAGATAATGGGGTGATTTCCCGCTTCCTGTTTCTTTCTCTACGGTTTGGAATTCAGAGTAATTATTTTGCATGGGTTAAATTCAGAATAGCTCTTCTTAAACTGGATTCCATCCAAGGGTACAGAACTCTGTAATGTACGAAGATTGATCGGGGAAATTATTAACTGAGGCACACCGGACACTTCCTGCTTGAGTGATTCAGTGAAGTAAGGCTAAACCGAAGGTGACCACTTAATAAAACGCTAAAACATAACTGAATTACCTTCGTTTTCAACAAGCTCAGTCCACCCTGCTAGGTTTTAACCTTTAGAATTTTGGATGATTTCATTTGTCAAACAAAATGTTTGTACAGCCACTTGTATGCAACTCTGATCATCAGACAATAATGTGGTTGAATTTTGCATTAGTGTTGTCATGACAACAGGAAAATAACTGAAAATCGAAGATGATGCTACTGCAGTTGTCTGGCTCCTTATACCCAATGGATGAAATACTTATGAAGAGTAAAGATTAAAATGCATAGCTGGAGAAAGAAGAGGTTTCATACCCTTTCCTATTAATACAAAAGCGAACGGAACAGAGCTGTCCCGTATTTGAACTCGCTTAATTCGCGCCTACAACGGTTGCGCTACCGACATAACCTGCAGTGACAATTCTACAGGTGGGGGGACAGACGGGGTCAATGCCCCTCCCTCCAGAATTTTGGCTGGTCCCTCGGTTGCCTCCCCCAACTTTTCTAAGTTTTGTAGAAGAAAAAAATCAGAGCAGACAAATTACATTTTCCTGCTAGAATTGACGTTAGACTTTGAGTTTGTTTTGAAGTTAACCCCTCTCTTGTGGTCCAACAGCTTGAGAGTTGAAAAGAGGGCAAGACGAGATTAGAACTCCACTACTATGAATGATTAGTTATTCTGTTTAATTTAGTGAAGTAACATACTTATTACTAATACTCATTCCTAAGTTGTGTATACGATAGTGGTTTCGTATGAAAATAAAGACGGTGCTTGAATTTGCACCCCACCACCGTAGAAAAATCCCGGCCCCCAAGTCTCCTCCCTCAAATTCCAGAGTTCTGATAATCTAATAAGTTAAGAATTCTAACAAACTTAAATTTACTATAACCACACATTGCACAAGGATTTCTACACCTAGGAATGGGCCTTGCTTCTTTTTATTTTTGCATCAAATTTTTGGTTTAGTAACCGAGTTAATACCCCACGATCATGTTTATGAAAACTGTGATGTTAGAAAAAGCAATGTCGAACAGGTGACACTGACGAAGAGTCAAAGGTTAGTTCAAGTGTTAGAAGGGCGCCGGTTGTGGTAGTTTTTGTCTGCGGCGCTGCTCTGAGGTTTACTGTTTGTCAAAGCCAAGTGTGGCGCGCGGAGGGCACTTTGTTTGAGATAAGGGAGAAGGTCGGGGAGCGATGACTGATTAAAATGGGAAGATGGCGGTCGGAGGAGAATGAGGAGGAATAGGGCAGATACATTAGCTGGAAGTCACGCGTTTCAGTGCGAGAACACGTCTCTTCTCCCACTCTCCCCACAGTCACATCACTACACGTGCGTGAGATGAAATGACTTTTTTGTCATTTGTTTTTTGTCATTTGCATATATAGACATACATCTGTGTATGAGATGCGTGCATAGAAATTTAAATAAGTATAACATATATATATATATATATATATATATATATATATATATATATATATATATCGCGGTACTATATCAATGATAGAGAAGAAGTTATGAAATCCTATCAAACTCATATGTATACAACTTATTATATATATATATATATATATATATATATATAGAGAGAGAGAGAGAGAGAGAGAGAGAGAGATAGAGAGATAGGGAATATATATATATATATATATATATATATATAGAGAGAGAGAGAGAGAGAGAGAGAGATAGAGAGATAGGGAATATATATATATATATATATATATATATATATATAGAGAGAGAGAGAGATAGAGAGATAGGGAATATATATATATATATATATATATATATATATATATATATAGAGAGAGAGAGAGAGAGAGAGAGAGATAGATAGATAGATAGATAGATAGATAGATAGATAGATAGATAGATAGATAGATAGATAGGGAAAATGTATGACAAAGTAGAAAAAGTTTTCTTGTGACGCATTTCGTCCTTTAGGACTTCATTTGACTAAATTTGTTATGTTGGCGCGACTACACATGCGCAAGAATGAGGCATGCTGGGAATTTTTAATTAATATTTTTTTTTTATTTAGCAGATTTCATTTTTAGATCTTTTTCTTTCCGTCGCTTTTGTTATTAGATATACGACACTGTGATAATAGAAGTTCTATCAGGAATAGTGAAAGGATGTAAGAGCAGCGGCGCAAAATCACTGTCGATGACCTTGCGATTAAGGCACTCTCTAGATATTTTTTGCATAGATAGATAAAGAGATAGACAGACAGATAGTAGTGCAACTATAGCATGATATCTACTATTCATCTTCTACTATGGGAAGATATTTACCAAATGTTGGCAGTATGAAATATGTTAGGGTTAGGATTAAAGACAGTGAATAGTGAACTGGTTATGTATTAAAAAACATTAACAATTTTTTATAAAAAATGAATGATGAATGTTATGATCTTTAGTTTTTAAAATTATCAGTTATAAATATAAGCTGTATAAAATTATTAGCTGAATAATTTCCATGTCTGAAGATGACTGAATGTACAGTGGAAAATACATGCGTATTAAAAAAAGACATTATACAGCTTATAATTTTTAAAAACAAGGATCATAACATTCATCGAGTGATTAAAAAAAAAATTAGCGAAGGGACTTCGCCATTTTATATCATTAACTTTACTAATTTACTTTTTGTATGAATAATTCAATGATATATATATATATATATATATATATATATATATATATATATATATATATATATATATGTGTGTGTGTGTGTATATATATATATATATATATACACACACACATATACATATATATATATATATATATATATATATATATATATATATATATATAT
Organism: Acanthosepion lycidas; assembly: GCA_963932145.1. NCBI lineage: Eukaryota > Metazoa > Mollusca > Cephalopoda > Sepiida > Sepiidae > Acanthosepion > Acanthosepion lycidas. The sequence continues at coordinate 72,626,558 of OZ010593.1, read as the reverse complement.
ATACATTATTTACATTATTCGGAGTATTGTCCTCATCTTTGTCGCCGAAGCGTTGTAATAAATATGGCGACAAAAATAAGGACAGTAGTCCGAGTAATGTAAATAATATACCTCATCTCAGAAATATATATATATATATATATATATATATATATATATATTTATGAATAAAAATGACAATAGGAAAACTGGTAATTGCAATTACCAGTTTTCCTATTGTCATTTTTATTCATAAATATTGTCTCTCTACTGATTAATTCGGAGAAATTTTCATATATATATATATATATATATATATATATATATATATATATATATATATATATATATATATATATATATATATGTGTGTGTTTACACTAACATATATATGAATATGCAATGTGTATATACCTTTCTAAATTTAAATACAAAGACATACATTTCCCACTCCACAAGCAAACACATACACACACAGATGTAAAGATGGAGATGAAAAATATTTTTAATTTCAGTTTTTGTAACACTTCAGGGAGACGTATAAAAAAAAATGAAACAAAAAGAACGCACATGCTTAGAACCAGACGGTTGATATTTCTGGGATGCATAATGAGGAAGAAGGTTTTGGAGAATTTGACACTCACAGGACATACAAGATAGGGGATGAGGGAAACATTAAGTAAGCTACATAAGGAGGTTGTGTAAATGAATGGTAGAACTGGGGGTATTAGTAAAATGACTGATATAATGGAACATGTACATGTATATGTGTTCCCCCGTCACTGGAATATGATTGGCTAGTATCCGTCATAAATACCGACTGACGTGTAGGAGAGTCAAGAGCCTTAATCTGAGAGCTAAGTCTATAATGACGCCCATTGGACTACGCCATTGATCTACACTTCTTAACTGCGACTACGAAGCGTACCAGTCGATTACTGCTACCTTGGTTATAGTAGCCAAAACCACTTACCTACTTCGTTCAAATATATCCCTTTCCGGGACGTATCAAAGACAAACATTGCTAAGAGCTACAAATAATAGGAAGTTGTGGAGAGTCATAATTATCTAAGTCTTGAAAGGAAACTACACAGAAAACCATCAAAACTTTTAGTTTTTGAAGTGGGATGAAAGTTTGACCGGAAAATTTAGCAAAATATTTTAAACGTACTTTCAGTTGATCTCGCTCTGTTATAACTGTATGTAGAGCTTTTCCTTACTTAGCGACTTACCCGTTCATCGACCTCGAACTTACGACGCGCTATAAAATACATTTTAAAATCCAGCCATTTGGTATTATACATTGTCTGAAAATTTTCATTGTTACTGTTTTTTTTTTTTTTTATATGAATCTAAATAAATAAAGATCAAAGTAAAATAAAACAAATAAAGTAAAAACTAAATAAACATTTACACTATTTATATTGGTTGTCATCATCTTTATTGCCATATTCACGACATTTCGGCCGTTGTATGCTCCGGTCTTCTTCATGTGATATTTGTCGGAATTTTGAACCGAACCCTTTAACACTCAATATCCACACTACTTACATTGTTCGGGTTGTTGTCCTCATCTTTACTACCATATTCATATAACGTTTCGGCCATTGTATTCTCCGGCCTTCTTCAGGTAACATTTCTTGGAATTTCGGACCGAACCCTTTACTCTCAATATTCACACTATTTACATTGTTTGGGCTGATGTCCTCATTAAATGATTAATGGGTAGATAGCAGGACATATCGGGTTTTATAGCCTTTGATGGCAACTGGTCTATCGCAGAAAGAAATGGCAACCTTCTGCGGGAAAAAAATCTGCCTCGTCAGTCATGTATCGAAAGATACATTATAGCCTAAGCGTGTATTATGCATGACACATAACTGGCTGAGTTATTGGTTCGGACTTCGTGATGTCATTTGCGTCTGCGTGCCATTGGAAAACGCTTGGCGTGACACGTGTGGCACGTGTGGCACGTGTGGCACGTGTGACTTACGTTGCCAGCCACTGATGTAGATCATGCTAACTGACCACCGAAGACAGGAAGTGAAAAATATTACATTAAAACTTCCTTTCTACCTTCTTTAAGCGTTGTCCCTTTCGGCAAATATACGAGTGGATGCTGAAAAGTTCTTGACCTATTTTCTTTTTCTTTTTTAAATCTTATGTTTGATAATTTTCCAGGTTTTCTGAATTTCCAGTTTTTCAGCACCTCCTCGTATATTGGTTTTAGTATTTTTCCATGCTACAATGCTCAAGCATGAGTGTTTCGAGTATCTCTTCTGGTTTTGCTCGATCGTGTCAAAATGGTGCCTTCTTTTCAAGCGGAATTTCATCTTGAAGACGTTGAAAAAAATAAAAAAAAACGGTGGAAGCGATGTCAGTCGAATATAGGGTTGGGGAATGAAGATGAGGAATTTTGAAATTAAGAACTATCGCAAGAACCATTGATGTGTGGATGAGTGCGTGCCATGGTGAACAATCCAGACTTCCTTCTTTCACTTATATTAAAGTTTGTGTCAAATGATGTCATTTAGTCTTTCAAAACTTCACAGTAGAGGCAAAAAAATTGGCTTCCAACTTCCAATATCTCACAAACCAAGCTAATATCGTCTCACCCTCACGATCAGACCCAGAGTTTTCTCCACTCCCGATGAACGGTGACCCTCTCAACAAATCTCCATGCTTTGAACATCTTTGACACCTCAAGATCACACCAGATCTTAAGTGGAATCTATGTATGCAATCCATTGGTAAAGATGCCGGAAAAAAATAGTCGGTTAAATCTACTGCTCCAGTAAGTAACTTACCCCTGCCATTTTCTTTGTACAATGATGTTTCTCCTATACAAGGCCCAAGAGCCACTGGAGATAAATTTAAGAATAAAATTAAACCGAAAATGGAATATTGCTGTCATATCTGGGATGGAGTTTCTAAACCCACACTTTTCCGCCTTCATAAACCTTTAAACCGTTTACACGTCTTTGGGGGTGAGGACTTATTTTCCACTCTGCGTCCATTTTCCCACAGATACAACGCAAGCTTCTCGCCATTCTATCGCTATTTCTATGGCAAATGTTCAGATGAACTCTATTCTTCAGTTCGAAAATTCTGAACATGACAGCTAGGACAAGTTATATTTGAGTGGATTTAGAGTCTTGTATTGGGTGAATTTCAGTAAAAACATATGAATAATTCCATTTGACAACTTGACTAGGATGAGTGAATTCCTTGTTGACAATGTTTTAGGTGTTCTATATAAGGACCAAGAGCCACTAGAGTTACATTTAAGAATCAAATTAAACCTAAAATGGAATATTGCTGTCATATCTGGGATGGAGGAGCTAAACCCACACTTTCCTGTTTTCATAGAGCTCTAAACCGTTTACTCCTCTTTGTTGGGGACCTATTTTCAACTCTGCATCCATTTTCCCACAGATACAACAGCGCAAGCTTCTCGCTATTCTATCGTTATTTCCATGGAAAATGTTCAGATGAACTCTATTCTTCAGTTCGAAAATTCAGAACTTGACAACTAGGACAAGCTGAGTGGAATTCGAGTCTTATATTGGGTGAATTTCAGTAAAAAAAAATGTAGATAATTGCATTTGACAGTTTGACTAAGGTAAGTGAATTCCTTGTTGACAATATTTTAGATGTTAGGACGTTGTTACTAAATGCATTTGTGGAGTGGTAGGTTGCAGGAAGTTTGGTTACTTCCACTGCGATGACAACTGCTTTGTATCAGCATCATAAACCTTTTTCATGAATGGTTAAGTTCTCAGTAATGAAGATAGGGGTCATATCCGCCTTGAACTTTGATCTCGCTACTGACAGCAACGCCATGTTATTCTCGGTCCTTTCTCAGCAGTTCTATATTAGAAACGGATACTAAAATGCGTTGTTCAACAGACCCGTATTGCAATCTTATAACCCACAAAGATCATAGATAGTTTGCCTATGGTCCACACGGATAATCTCACATTTTTGTAATGTTTTTCGGTGTTATGTCTGTCGACGCAGGTCCAGAATTCGAATGTTTATCGTTGTCGATAAACGTCCCTCCGTCAAAAAGGTTTTTGTACCACAAAAACGTAATTCGGAGAATCTTTTTTTCCCTTGCTTTTTTTTTTTTTTTTTTATAAATTAGATCAAAACTGAATGTAAGATCCTCTCATCCACCAAATCTACCAGTTCGATTCCCGCGCAATATGCAAATTTTATGTAAGAATGTTCAATTTTGAATGTGACTGTACATACACACAGACACACCTATATTTAATATACATGCACACAGACACACATATTTAATGTGCATACACAGAGGCACACATATCTCTATCTATAAAAGGCAGGATGTGTGTGTGTGACGAATGTACGGCCGCAATTTTCGACGGATTTGCACTAAAATTTACATGCACATGCTCCAAGTAAGCAGGAAGGCCAAGACCGTCTTTGCATTTCCCAATTCCCATCAATAGTGGAAATAATCGATTTTTCATGCTTCTACGGCAGTTTTCATGTAGTTTGCGGCCATTTTCTACTGGCCATAGTGAGAGCCTATAGCTGGCTGCCTCGAATAGGCAGGAAGATTCTATTGGCCAGCGTGAGAGCCAACAGCTGACTGACACGAATGTTAACTAGCATGCGAAAAAATCGATAGCTGCATTCGTCACAAGTGGGAAAAATTTAAATCTGCATGGCACTTTACTCCAATTGGCTCATTCGCTTGCTTAAACTCAACGTTGATTTTGATTCTGCAGAACTGGGTTTGGTGTGAAAAAGTATTTGTTGTTAACATTCTTTTTTCATTCGGTTTTTCCAGTTACGAGTCCTTTTTTAAAGCTGATCGTTTTGTGTTCATTTTGTTTAGTTCTTTTTTTGTAACAGATTTAATGTTTCGTATAGAGCTTAGAAAAAATTTGCAGTGTGAGATAGGCAAGAAGTAAGGCATTTAGCAACATCAGCCCGGCAAAGGGCACTCCTTTAAAGGCAAGGAAGGGCAAAAATATTTTAAGTCAAGTGATAGCGATTGCTGTATGAGTCGTACGATTTTTTGAATCAAGCACGGGCAACGCCGGGCCATGATGCTAGTATTTATTAGACATTCGCAGACACACACATATTTAGCACATATACACAGGCACACACATATTTAATATACATGCACACAGACACACATATTTAATATGCATACATGCAGGCACACACATATTTAATACCTATACACATAGACACACGTATATTTAATACATATACACATAGATACACGCATATTTAATACACATACACACATTTCATATACATAAACACATATTTAAATACGCAGATTTAATATACATACACACAGACACATACATTTATTATACATACACACAGACAAACAACGCATTTAATATACATCTACACAGATATCCACAAATTAATATACATACACACATATTTAACATTCATGCACACACATATTTAATATACATACACGTAGACAGACACATTTAATATACATACACACTGACACATACACATTTAATATCCATAAACACAGACATACACATATTTCATATATATGCACACATTTAATTCCCATACACGCAAGCACATAGATTTAATATATATATATACACAAAGACACATAACAAATACATATAATATACATACACACGGACACACACACATTTAATATACATATTGTTACGGTACCTATGAACACTAACAGGTGTGTCCCAATCCTCATAAATACGTTGGACGCTATTTTAAGTTGGGGTAATATGCTGTATAAGTAGTCCACCACAAGCAGTGGTTTACCTACTTCACGCTGCTGGCGAGTATTGTATTTTGTTGATGTTATCAACATTACCATTTCATTTCCAACCTCTGTTTTGGTTATTCTTCATTCAGGAACCTTTTCTAGATTACAACACATATATATTTACCCCCCCCCCACACACACATTTAATATACATACACACAGGTAAACACTTATTTAATATATACTAAGACGGCAATCTTTCATTAATACATAGGCTAGGGCGGAGTACAGAGGTAGTAGCACCTGTTAGGGTCCCAGGTATAGGCAAATAGGTAGCATCTAAACTGTGAAACCTGAAAATATAAAAATACATTAGAAAAAATTACCATCAATAGATTTTCGTAGTAAAAAATTAAAAATACCAAAGTTCACAAGAAAATAAAATTCCGGCATTAAATGACCCATAAGAAGTTGATGTGCCATTAAACATCCCCCTCTCTCTCTCTCATTATATCCGAGCGGTTGTGTAACTTGGGTGCATTATCATTTTGAAAACACTAAGGAGTGTAGGAGTAGTGGAATCCGTGAGACGAGTTCAAATTCTGGGGTAATCTGTTACGGTCATTTTGATGACTTGGAGAAAAACACAAATCTCTCTTTCCTTCAAGTTATGGGTTAAATAACAAAGCAGATTGCTCTCCCTAGCTAGGAGTAACAACCAGCCTAAGAGAAGGAAAACTATTAATTCTAAAGCCGTTGAAAAGGCTACGAGAAACTACCCTAGAATATTTCCCAAGAATTCATGGTAATTTAAAGATATTAAATAATAGGGATCCGTGGAAAACCATGATCACCTACGCACTGATGGGATATGACATTAAAAAAATGTGACTTAAAAACTATTAGGTTGGTGGAAAAATAATGACGGTTTTTGACGTTAAAAAATACGTCAAAAACCGTCATTATTTTCCACCAATCTAATAACTAAATAGTTTTTATTCTAAATTCGTTAATACATATATCAAACAAGAATATAATATAAAACGTTTTTGAATATAAATAGTGTTAAAAAAAACTTTTAAAAATACCTTTATATACCAGCTTGAAAATTAAAATAAAAACATGTTAAAAATGTTTGTTTTTCAAAAAAATGTATCTTCGGGCAAATTACAGCAATTTTGGTCATTTTCCTCCAATTAAGACTTAAGAAATATTTTTTTATGAACATTTGCTTCATCAAACTTCAAAAACTATCAGGACGATTGCTGCTTGCATCTACGCACAAAATAAAGAAAAAACACGCACATTAAAAAAACATTATAGACCTTTTCTGTTAATTCGCCTGAAAATATTAATTCACCACAAAATAAAAAGGAAATTATGTCTACTAAAATACACACCAAATTCTTCCAGAGCGAGACCCTTATATTGCACTCCGGTTGGGTTGACTTTTGTGATCTTCCCAAATGTGGGCGACAACGGTGCGCTATTTCTAAGTGTGGGGTCTACGTTCGCACTCAACATGATCATTTTTTCTTTTTATTTCAAATTGTAAAAATTCCTAGTAAGTACCTTGAATATCATCCGCACTTATGAAATGTGAATAACTCCCCGATTTTTGGTAATTTTTCATTCTGAGGGTTGGAGTTGTTGAGAGGTAAGCTAAACAAATTTTGATTTAAAATTTATAATTTCAAAAGAATGCCAAAAATTTAATAGAAAGAAAAACAAACTTTGATTTAAAATTTCTTGGGGTGAATTAACAGAAAATATAGCATGTTAATAATGGATTTATTTTAATTCCGCCATTATTTCAGACGTTATTAAAGTGAATACTCGTATTTGCAATGCAGGTTCTATTCCTACCGGATAGCAGATTTTCCTTTTTTTATTTCTGAAGTGCGCAGGTCGATAGACATAATATACACTTTTTCAAGTAAAAATAAAAATGGGGCGTCTATTTTAAATATGAAGTATCCGCTATAATAATGTTTGAAGTTATAAAAGAACAATATGCACGTCCAATTAAAGAGTGTCAGTAGCACTTGTATTGAATACGAAATAAAAATAACTCTCTTTTCTCCAGTATTTTCAAATTCGTGAGCCTATGCGAAAATTTATTTTGACCTATAGAAAAAGGGATTGGCTCCTGCCTAAAGAAAAGACTAAGGCAAAATTTAACGAGCCTATGTGAAGATTTATTTTAACCAATGGAAAAGTGAGCGGCTTACAAACTGAGAAAAAAGTAACGAGCCGATGTGAAATCGCTTTTTGATATTAATAGGCAAATAAAGTTGAATCACTGCAGAGGAGGGAGAGAGAGAGAGTGAGAGAGAGAGAGAGAGAAAGAAAGAAAGAGAGAGAGAGAAAGCAGAGAGAAAGGAGGAGGCAGAAAGCCAGAATTCCACGCGTCAGAATAACGCCGGTGTCAAATTATACGCTGATACATTATTAGCCTATAATGAGAGCAGGGCAATTTCAAAAGAACTCTATTCAACACCAAAACTAACTACCTTAAAATATGTCTTTTCATTCATGTTGAATACAACCGTATAACTTTTATGTGAATAACGAACTCTCTGAATTTGTTTTAAACATTTTTGAATATAACTTTGTGTCCGATGATTTAAAATGAAAATGTTCTCTTCTTGACAATTCATCGAATTACGAACTTTAAATATTTGATTCCTTTTTCTGAAACAAGCTACTGACAACTTTAAATGAGTAAATTTGTAAATAAATTCTTTATCTTGTTTTGTTAAATATAACACGTGTGTTTCCTCGTCATTAACACTCAATACTTCACACTCTCTCTAAAAAAAAATCTAAAGAAACAATATAAAACTGAAAAGCATGTCATTCAGAAAGAAACTTTTAAAAAATTGTTAGCGATCCAGCTTTGATGTCAGAGTTTAAATTTTGACAAGGTTCGGATATAATTTCATTTCCTATGCATTTTTGGTTGGAACTAATTCAAGCGACCCAGTAAATATGTCCCCTATTTTGTAGGTTCTAAATAATCTGCCGCTTTTTGTTTTTCGGTTTCAATTTTTTTTTAGTCCAACACTCTACTACCCAATTGTCAACATTCTAATATCTCTTTGATAGACCGACATATAACTGACTTCATTTCTTACTTTCAAATATTGCAAGAAACCAGGAACGTTTTGCTTATTTCTCTTTCACAGCCGTTTTTTTTTTGGGGGGGGGGGTTGTAAACATCTTTCAAGAATTGCTGGAACTCAAAAAGTTCTCTAGCAATGATTTATCGAGGAATTGCAAGAAAAAGGCTTTTTTCGAAGAAACCTAACGTAGGCTTCTGATTTTTCATACCACTAAAATAATATTTATGGTCGCGCTGAAGAAAATCGAAAATAGTGTTTTTTTTTTTTTTTTTAATTTTCACAATTCCGCCATTTTATCTCGAAAAAGGGCGGGGACTTGATTGTATTAAGTTGGTGCAAAAATAATGACGCAATAATGTCGTTTTTTGACGTATTTTTTTACGTCAAAAAACGACATTATCACGTCATTATTTTTGCACCAACCTAATAGAACATTAAATTATTCGATTTCTTAGTACATTTAGTACGAGATAAAAGACCGTCAGTTTTTAATTTTAATATTTCCGTTTTTTATTTTTATTTTCATTTTTCGAAGCTGTATTCAAATAAGTTGTTGAGTTTAATAACGCAAAACGTATGTTTCTTCTTTATATTCATTGGCCTTAATATTTTGGTTAGCAGTATATATAAATTCTCTTTGTATATATCTCTATCTATAAAAGGCAGGATGTGTGTGTGTGTGTGTGTGTGTAATGAATGCACGGCCGCAATTTTCGATGGATTTGCACCAAAATTTACATGCAGATGCTCCAAGTTAGCGGAAAGGCAAAGACCGACTTTGCATTTCCCAACACCCATCGATAGTGGAAATAATCGATTTTTTCATGCTTCTCTGCTTCTTTTTTAAAGTTGATCGTTTTGTGTTCATTTTGTTTAGTTCTTTTTTCGTAACAGATTTAATGTTTAGTATAGAGTTTAGAAAAAATTCGCAGTGTGAGATAGGCAAAAAGTAAAGCATGTAGCAACATCAGCACGGTAAAGGGCACTCCTTTAAAGGCAAGGAAGGTCAAAAATATTTTAAGTCAAGTGATAGCGATTGCTGTATGAGTCGTACGATTTTTGAATCAAGCACGAGCAACGTCGGGCCATGCTGCTAGTAATATATATAAAGAGAAAGAGTTGTGTGTTTACAGCAATCCCGAATGACTTTTGCTAAGTTTTTTATTGTGCTATTCCTATATGCGAACAAGGGATTTCTTTTTTTGTACTTAGTGTGTGTGTTCTACACACACGCGCACACACACAAAGTACAAAAAACAAAAAATAACTGTTCGTTCTGTGTTAAGTATTGAGTATTCTGCTTATGTTTTCTATGTCGCTTTCTCTTTCTACGACACACAACAAGCCTCGTCTACAGAATTACTACTGACTTCTAGCAAGTAATGTAGCCGCTTCTTAGTAAGCGGCAGGTGTTAATATATTTGCATAGGTGTGATGTCCATTTCATCAAATGACGGTCGTTGCGCACGCGCGCCTGTAGGCCTCGAACCGGATTTCCTGTTACAGCTGCGGCAATTTGAACACGTTTCGTACCTGATAAGTCAGGCTATGCGTTACTACACTCCCCACTGATGTCCCGATCACACAGGTGACAGCCTGCCTGTCTTGTGCTTCTCTGTAAGGAACCGAAGAGGTTTGTACGTCTAACACGGGAGGACCATCTGTCGGGGTGAATCAGACGAGAGAAGTCTCTTCATCCGCGTCTGACGGGTCATCATCACCCGTCGTGTCACTGGGCGTTTGTGTTGAATCCTTGCATCCTACTACGAGTCCTTATTCTGATGACTCGCTATCTTCGCACTCCAGGGGGGGGGGCTAAACCGTCATGGTCCACCCGATGACGGGGCGAACGTCTCTAATATGGCGCGGTATCCCGTTGACCAGAACTGAGCGTAGACGGTGGTGTCCAGTCACCACCCCTTTCCCAATATGAACGTGCAGATGGTGCACGGGGCCTTCACCCACACTACATATCCAATTTTGTAGGTTGCATTCTGCTCTCATGCCGGTGGAGATGCAACAGCTACCCCTTTTACCCTCACTTTGTAAGTGTAGATTCAATTGGTCGGAGCTGTGGAGGCTGATGTATCGTCCTTCGGCGTCATATCGTAGAGATACACCGCTTCCTTCACAGAACACTACTTTCTTGAGGCAATGCCCTTTCTACTATAACATTTCCCACCGTGGAGTAAGCGCATCGAAAGCGCGAACGGAAGCCTCTGCCTTCAACGTATTTTCTGAATGCGCTCCCGCAAAATGCCGCACCATTGTCAGTGGTCCTCGTTTCAAGAATATTGTCTCGAGCTGCCAGGTGACGCTGGCAGTATCCTGACAAAACAGTGGGCGGCAGATGGAGAAAAGAGTAGGGCCACAATCAATCAGCGTCAGGTATTGTCTGTTGCCAGGGTGGGTCACGTCCATTCCTATTCTGTTACATTTAACTCCCAAATCTTCCACTATAGCGAAGACGTGTCTATGGACTGACACGACTCACATTGTCCCTTAACTGCATCCTTGGATATTGCATAATTGACCCGCCTCTCGAAATACAGCGTGCGCTTTTCCTCAGGATGTCCACTTTGTTGATAGGTACTCATTATCTAAGCAGAATCATCAACGGCTGCAGCGCACGCCGGCTGTGTAGGCTCTGCTTCTTTTCGTATTGCGTCGAGCCATCACAGCGGTACCCCGGTGAGATGATCGGCCATGTCTGCATTAGACTTGGTCAAGAACACGTCGATGGTTAGGGCCGTATTCTTTAGCAAGCCCCTCCAAAGTGATGAGCCAACGTCTTATTTGCATCTCTGTAGCCACTTTGGTGCGCACTTTCGCCCTCCTGGTTAGAGTGTCAGAGATCCACCGGTTCACACATGCTGAATCGGTTAGCAGGTGCAGCACTGTTGCCTTCCATTGGAGTGCTAGATTAACGCCTCTCAACACCATGTCCAGCTCAGCAAGATTTATAAGCCGCGAGTCTCCATCCGGATGCAGCCAACACGCATCTTCGACGGTGCCCTCGTCAACTTCCAGTAACCAGGGAACTTGCACCAACTCACACCTTTATATCCTGACCGCGCATCCACCAGTTCCCTCTCGCAGGGTCTTCCTGACATACTCTGGTAACTGTCTCGATGAGCATGTGTTTTAGTAGAGCGTTACCCGTCTTGTGACCTCAACCTTTAGTTGTCGCGTTTGCCCGTCGCTTCAGAAAAGCAGCCGCTGGTCTGAGCTAGCCACATACTGGAAAGTGACTGGTGAGCTTCCCGCATACAGAAAATGCGCTTCGACAACTAATGGTGGACGGAACAGGTGGGACCTCGCTCCCTCGCCTTCACTGAAGTACACCATCTCCGCGCCCAGACGTGCAAGCCCAATAGTTCCGCCCCATCCTTCAGCTTGTCAGGGTACTTGCACGAGAGTCCGAAATTGGTAAGCTGCTTCCGAACTTGTTTCGACGAAACTAGGATTTCATCAACGTAAATATCGTCGATGTATGCCAACGTGGAATGTTTAATCGCCTCCTTCTGAGCCAGCACCACATCAATTATCGATTATAGGTGCGATGTCCATTTCATCAAATGACGGTCGTGGTGTACGCGCACCCGTAGATTTCGAACCGGGTTTCCTGTTACAGCTGCGGCAACTTGAACACGCTTCGTACTAGGTAATCTATTCTCTGCTTTACTACACGTTCCAGGCGCCTTCGGTTATCTGTTAGCGATTTCATCGTGTTCATAATTGATGTTGTTAACGATATTTATTTATATTATTATTTAGCATAATTATCAAAGCTTCACTTATTTTTTTATAGTTCGAGGTGGGAATTGTGTTTTTGACGAGCATGGTGAGTATCGAAATTGTTAAGCTTTTCTGCTGGTTTAAATGTGCCCTAATAAATCTTTGTTCTGAGATGTAAGGTTACTCGGCTTGATAAGCAAGTAGCGATATGTCATAGTGATATTTATGAATTTATTTTCGCTGAGAACGCAGTTCCCTAGAGCGCATTTGAATTTATAAATAATATTGGTCTTGTATAGTTTGGATTTCGCTGTAGAGTTGTTGTTGCTGATAAGGTTGGCTGTTGAATATTTTGTAATATAATTGTATATTTTTCTTTTGTTCGACTGCCGTAATGAATTTTTGTATAATATTACTTAGAGCGTCTTTTTTTTTGTAATTGTCATTGATACAGAAAAGAGCTGGAAAATAAGAATAGTAAAAGGAAAGTTGCTTTGAAATCTGAAATTTCCGCAATGTTATCCAATTCAAATCTTTACAACAGATCTGACCCAAAATAGTATAGAAGGAAGAGATTGTCAAGTTTAGATATGTCCATATGGACACCTAAAGAGAGAGAGAGAGAAAGATATATATATATATATATATATATATATATATATATATATATATATATATATATAGAGAGAGAGAGAGAGAGAGAGAGAGAGAGATCCAAATTTAACGGAAGTTCGCGTGTGAGGCGAAGTCTTTGAATATGAAAGTTTCTGTTGTGTCCATTATCAACGGGATGCAGGAGACAGTGAAAAAGTCTCTGATGGGAATAATAGAAAAAACTAGAACACTCCGTACACAGAGAAACGAACACATATAGCCACAAATATATACACCTCGACGTCTAGCAAGTTTCTCTCGCTAGAACAATTTACAACTGAGTAGTGAGTTCAATCCTCACTGGGTGACCCATGCTTTCGGCCTTGTGCCGCATCTAAGCTGCGCTTAGAAAATCATTTTTTGGTCACCGCAAAGTGGTGTAATGGTTAGCAAGCTTGTCTCGCTAGAACACTTACGACTGAATTGTGAATTCGATCTTCACTGGGTGCCCCAAATTTTCGGCCTTGTGCTACATCTAAGCTACGCTTAAAAAATCACCATATAACCACAAATATGAACGCAATCGGTATCAAGCAACTCTAGTAGATCCTGAGGACGTTAAATGATTTCGAACCGCACAGGTCCCTTACTAATGTGACCTGGCCCTAGAATTATCGAAAACTCTGAAATCCAGAGACGCATTGGGATAGCGTAGGTGACTTCCGAAAACTAAGCAAAGTATTAAGAAACAGGAAAATTTCGTTAGGAACAAAGAAAAGATTAATCCATATAGGACAGTGAGTGCTGGACCAACTCTTCACAGATGAAGAAGAGAATTGAGGCGAGATAAATGTGGTTCTACAGAAGGATGCTGAGAATACCATGGACTGAACTTGTGAGCAATTACAAAGCTTTAGATAAAATGGAAACAAAAAGGACACTTATACATAACAACGGAAACAGACATTTCACAATTCTAGGGCACATAATGAGGAAAGAAAGCTCAGAAAATTTGACACACACAGTGAAGGCAAGAAGAACAGAGGAAAACAGCGCGTAACCTACCTAACGATCCTGCGTGAATGGTTAGTAGGACAGGGATTAGGAAAGATAGCAAAAAGAGAAATTCTACTAAGGACAGGAAATGGTGGAGAGCCATACTCATGAACGTCCTGAATGCATTCGGCACATAGGAGAAGATTCTGTTGTAAACGAGCTGGACACAAAACTGAGTGTAACCGGCTTTTGAGGCTAATGCCCGAGCCGAGGGTACGGCAATTATGAGGAGTACGTGGATTATAATTTTGCCAACTATTGTTTCATTCTGCCAGTAAAATATATTTTATCTTATCTGTTGAAGGGAGGGAGCACATGGAGAAGTGTGTTCATGCTTTTTCCAAGAGCGATAGTGCAAATGATACAATATCAGTTGGATTTCGTTTAGTAGTTTCGTTCCTTGTTCTTCTTAACGTTGCTTTGAAATGTGAAATTTCCGCAGTGTTATCCAATTCAAATCTTTACAACAGATCTGACCCAAAATAGTATAGAGGGAAGAGATTGTCAAGTTTAGATATGTCCATATGGACACCTAAAGAGAGAGAGAGAGAGAAAGATATATATATATATATATATATATATATATATATATATATATATATATATATATAGAGAGAGAGAGAGAGAGAGAGAGAGAGAGAGAGAGATCCAAATTTTACGAGACTAAAACGCAATAATAAACAAATCGGAATTTTACTCAGATTGAAATGTTATAATGCTGAACAAGATGAAAGCATTGTATTTTCATTCATATTTTAAATTATATGCGCAGAACAACCTAAATACATAAGGACATTTTGTTTTTTTAATTTATGAATAGTTGCTGAAAGTCAATGTAAACCAACACACTAAACCAAC
Organism: Acanthosepion lycidas; assembly: GCA_963932145.1. Classification (NCBI taxonomy): domain Eukaryota; kingdom Metazoa; phylum Mollusca; class Cephalopoda; order Sepiida; family Sepiidae; genus Acanthosepion; species Acanthosepion lycidas. The sequence continues at coordinate 72,611,462 of OZ010593.1, read as the reverse complement.
TTTCCCATGTCTTCTGCTACGAAAGTTGATTCACTGTGAATGTATCTTACATATTTATAAGTCTACCATTCACCCATGGATTGAATATTGTTGTCACATCTGGTCTAGCGCTCTTGCTATATATTTAGAGATTCTTGATAAAATACAAAGAAGAACTTGCAATGTTATTAGTCCTGACCTGGTATATCGGCTCAGCCATTTTACCATCGCCGTAACTTGAGCTTCTCTGTGATTTTTCTGTAAATACTTTCATGCTAACTGTTCTGATCAGCTTTCTTCTTTGGTACCTAGACATTATGAATTTGAACATTCTGCTAGATTGGCGGCAAGCTCTCATCATCTATATTTGAAATGGCTAGATATAACCGTAAGTTCTATGCTAATAGATTCTTCTCTCGCACTTCTCGTTTGTGTAACTTTCTTTCGCCTTCTTGTTTCACAGTCAATTTTGATTTTCAAAAATTTAAATGTATTGCCAATCGTTATCTTCTATCTTCTTAATTCTTGGTCTTCTATCTCCTGTATGTTTTCCTTATCCCATATTATTTCAGTAACCCTTTGCGTCTCAGTGGCTTTGTTGCCTTGCTTGGGGTGAAATGATTAATTTAATTAATTACGTTATTCGGCAATAAATTACTTTCTTAATGATTTTTTTAAATTTTGTAGAAATATTTTAGGCCTGTCATTGAATTAAAACATACATGCCCCCAAACGAACGAACACACACGCACACACACGCACACACATACACATATGTTGAATAAGATTGAAATGTACATTTGCATCACGAGAGTTAATGAGCCTTTCCGTCTGAGAACGACCCCTTTGAAGTCATATTTATGACCTCTGCATTTAAACTGTATTTAAACCTCTGTATTGAAACTGAATAAATTTCTTAATAAATGTGGTAGTTTAAATGGACAAACAATTTAGATTTAAAATTTGGCCATCTTGCCGTCAGAAAAGCGATAAGTAACGAACTAGTATTATAATTCATGAGGTGCGTGTTAATGTTTTTTGGTGGCTTCTTTCTAATAAGACTAGAATATTTTATAAGTCTAATTGCAAAAAAAAGACTTAGCTATTTATTAGGTTGGTGCAAAATAATGTCGTTTTATGACGTTCAACTTCAAAAGAAAAACGACATTATTTTTACACCAACCTAATACATTCATCTTAAGCAGCCGTCCATAGATAGAAATAACTATAGTCTTGAAAGCCTATAAAGAAATATTACACGTTTTCACCCGTTCCCATCACACGACTTGCTGCAGTGGATTTAGCTTTCAAATAAATAAAATAAGGAAAGAAATAAAAATAATCAAAAATAAAAATAATAAAATAGAATAAATAAATCAGATAGCGACACACTAAAAAGCTACTTAAAATATCCTTAATTTCCTTTTCTTTTTTCACTTGCTCTCCTGATGATGATTTCAGTGAATTTGAAGCTAGACTACACAATGTGAATATAGACTATTTATGCATCAACAACAGCCACATCTACAAAACGTTATTCGCACACTAAAAAGACATCAATGAATGTAATAGTCATAAAATGTCTATTCTCTAGACATGTTTAAAAGAGCAGTTGTCAAAATACACCAAATTTAATTATGTTTTTTTATATCGGCGAACGCCTGTATGCATATCTACATACATAAGCTCTAATTACTGGCATTCTAACATAAATCCTAAAGTACTATATAACATTCTTGGAGAAGGAATTAACAATTTATCAAAATATTAGGTTGGTGCAAAAATAATGACGTAATAATGTCGTTTTTTGACGTTAAAAAATACGTCAAAAAACGACAATATTACGTCATTATTTTTGCACCAACCTAACACTTACAGTAGTCGAATATTATGGAGATTCAATAGAGTCTAAGAAAAGGTAAAATAGTTTTCTCTACAGAAAAGATTATAGCGTGATTCTGCTAACCTCAAGTTAATACTGAGTCATCGCATTAGTACCTTACGGGTTTCAAACACCCCATTTAAAATATTATAGATATATCATTTTGCTCTTAATTTTTTGTGTAACCCGGATATAAGAGAGTTGTCGGGACCGGAGAATACGTCTCTTATATCCGGGTTTCTCTTATATCCGGGTTTGGTCTATTTTGTTTACATTAACACAGGCTCTAATTTGAGACCAGAGAAAATCTATCTTATATCCGAGTTTCTCTTATATCCGGGTCTCTTATATCCGGGTTACACTGTATTACCTTGAATGTCCTTTCTTGTTTCTATACGATAAATAAAAAGTGCACTTTCAGATGACTGATAGAGACCCTGTATATGTTCAATTCAAGCAACTTTCTTTCTGTTAGCAGAAGGAATGGCTGCTGGGTCTTATAATCTGCATGAGATTCAAAATAAAATATTAAAAGAAGTTTTTTTTTAAAAAAAATCGAATTCAAAGCTCATAGTTAAAAACGAATGTGTAAGTATTCATATTATTTACATGCGTACTATTGTCCTCTTCTTTGTTGTTGTTATCAAAACATTTCGGCCGTTGAGCTCTCTGGTTTTCAGGTTCATGTTGATCCAGATAACCTACAGGGAATTCGGAACTGAAACCTTTATTTAAGCTTAAGTGGATAGATTGTTCTCGTTCCACTGCGCATGTTTAGTGATATTTCGTCTGGTCCTCGTCCCGTAGGTATGGATAGTGAAACGGGAAAAATCTACCCCTTTAGATTAAATAAAGGGTTCAGTTTGAAATTCTCTGTAGGTCACCCGGATCGATGAAAACCATCACTATTTAATTTAGCAGCCTCAGACTTCCATGTTTTTGATTTAATGAAAGAGATCCCGATGGGTAAACATTAGGGTAGTGATGAAGAAGTGAAAACTACTTTAAGAAACTGGCCACATCAGCAACCAGCTTTTACGAAACTGAAATACATGCGCTCATTTGCAGGTGGAACACTGCCATTAAAAGGTGGTGGTGACTATGTTGAGAAGTAGGGATGTGAACCTATGATGTCTAGCTGTATCTTGATGTACGATATCTTTGATTGTATTCCTTATTTCTTATATAATAAAACAAACTGCATTATTTTTTACTCACTCTCGCATCAAGAATAATTTTAGGGAAAAAAAACTATGAAAAAAATAAAAAATAAATAAAAAATTTAAATTTAAATTGAAAAAATCTCAGCGCCCCCTCTTTCGTGCATATGTATAGTTGTATTAAACTAAAACATTTTTCATTGTTTTTTTCCCCTAGAATAGATATGCTATATTTGAAGAATTTAAAAATTTGAACGAAAAAAAACTATTGTTAAACTTTCTAATCATTTTCAATATTTGTAGAAATGTTTTTCCTATCTCAGATTACATGGCTTTATCCACATTTTGGTTCTACTTTAATCATATATCTTGTGTTTCAGCGTTTCTTTATGAATATCCCGATTTGAAAAACCTGCTTTATCAGAAGTGAATTTCATTTTCATGGTTTCTTATTTTTTGAATGAATTTTTTTTATCCAACATTAGGCCCTATTAGCCCTACGCAAGAGCTAGCTTAAAAGCCGCACTCAGTGCGGAATATTTACCTACCCTCTAGCGCAGGGCTAACAGGGCCTCCAGCTTAAAACTAAAGGCATTTCTGACTCAGCTTAGAAAACAACAATGATAGTTTTGAAGAAATAACTTTGAATTCCTCAATTCACTCCATGAAACTTCAAAACCTCATTTTAACTCTGATTCAGGCTATAAGTCCAGTTCCGGCCAAAGGATTCGGACCAAAACTCCGATTTGAGCCGAAATTACAATTCAGGCCGAAAACTGAGTTCTTCAAATCCCAAATTCCAAACTCTACGGAACTTCAAAACCACGTCGCAAAACCACTCACTTTAACTCGGATTCCTTGGCATGTTGAAGAAATAAAAATAATTTCCTTAATTCACAAAGATTTCAAGATATTTAAAACTGAATTTAAAACAATTTTTTAAATTCGCAAAGTTTTTGTTTTACTTTAAACTCAATATAAATTAAAAACTTTCAGTTATTGTAAAATTTGAATTTTTAACTGTTCCCTCCTCATCCGGACACAATTCCCAGTGCTGGATGTTCAAGCCCCAGATGAAGTGTAGATTTTTAATCCTGAGATCATCCTGATTCCGAAAAGGTATAATATATGTAGAGCAAGTGTGACCCAAGTTAAAGGCGTTTCAGGCACACGGACGAACAGATAGACAGAATTTGCCGTTTATTTATTTAGATTTCTTTATTTTTAGTTTGTACAGGTATATGAGTTATGATATAATGGAATATGCGTACACATGTGTTCCCCCTCACTGGAAGATGATTGGCTGGTGTCCGTCATAAATACAGACGGACGTATAGGCGAGTCAAGAGCCTTAGTCTATAGAGCTAAGTCTATAACGACGCCCCATTGGACTACGCCATTGATCCACACTTCTTATCTGCGACTACGACGCGTACCAGTCGATTATTGCTGCCGAATTCTACTTGGTTATAGTAGCCAAAACCACTTAGCTACTTCGTTCAAATATATCCCTTTCCGGGACATATCAAGTTACTATCACTGTTTTGTTTTTAAAAGGGATACAGGTTCGATTCCTGTCGGATGCACAATTTTTCTTTTGTAGGGCTTCTCAATTTAGTCCTGTTGCTATTAATTTCAATATTTAAGAAAAAAACAGGGGAGCAACTCAAATATTTCTTATTTAGATACTCATCAATGTAGCCTTTCCTTTCCTTCTCTCACACTATATATATATATATATATATATATATATATATATATATATATATATGTGTGTGTGTGTGTGTGTGTGTGTGTGTGTGTGTGTGTATGTTTGTACATATTGTAAAAAGAAATCTAAATCTAATATAAAAAAAACTCTATGAAGGCGTTCCTCTTCTTTTCAAACACACTTTTGTAAACGAATCCCACTCCAGAACGCTATTTATGCAATTCCCGCCTAATCAGCCGCCATTTTGCATTTCTTCTTCCGACTTCTTGTCTTCCAAATCTTCTAATATTTCAGCCGTATTCACACACACACAAACACAAACACAAAAAAAGAAACAAACACAAACATAAAAATCTACGCGGTTTGTGCAAATTTGTTTATTTTTCTTCTTTATCATAAACGGCCTTGTTGTTTTTTGCACTGATGTCTTTCGCAGAAGCCCAAACGTTTTTCTATACTCTTTGTTTTTAGACATGGTGATTTACAAAGAGCGAATGATGGATTGGAGTGTGTTGCGTTAATGTTTTCTTAACCACTAGTTTCGAATGACCATTGCAATTTGTGTAACCATATATACTTGGTACCAGGTGTTCTGGATTTGCTTGTATACTCTTCTTTAACATGCATCAGAACTAGGTATATTATGGAAATAAATATAGTCTGTTAAATACAAAAAAGCCTTTGTGGGATTATTTCCGATTAAATTTTTATTAATCTGTTTTAATCTATATTTATAAAGCAAATAAGTAAAAAAACACCAGAGACGAACAGTTTTAATACTATATACTTTGTTATTCGAACCCACATAATCATCTTAAATTTTATACTAACAAAGTTTCAATCGTTATATAATAACGCCTTCTTCAGGCGTCTGTTGGTAACTTACTTGGAATTTTGAACAGAACCTTCTATCATAATCCTGTATGGTATATTGTTCTGATTCTGAATTTCATGCTCAGGGGAGATAACTCGTATAAGTTAATCTTATTCATCATTGTGTCATTTGTCCTTTTTTTCGACTGTATCAGAGAATGTAACTTTTTCGCACTACCGGAACCTGGGATTGAACTCCATAGCTACCAGGAAATCCACTAAGCCGTGTGCAAGAAGGCCGGATGATGCAACGGCCGAAAATTCCTCATCTCAAAATTAATTCCTCATCTCAAAAATTTTGGCAAAGATTAATGATTTACTGTTGCTAAATATAATGTTGATGGAGAAACTGACAAGTTAATTTTAGATATTTTTTCCTAAATGACAATTTTAAAAAATTCTTTTAAATACATTTTTTTCTTTACATCTTTTATTAAAACGACGGTCAAATTCAATTTTCTTTCTCGTCTATTAAAATTATCAACAGTTGATATAATTTAACCGAAATGTTACTTCTGTATTATTAAACAGCATTAGGAGCGTTTAGTTTTCACCCCATTAAAAAATATCGTTTAGTTTTAACTCCATTAAAAAAAATATCGCTTTTAATTCTTATTCTGAAAGCTGTTATATCAGTATACATTTTTTTTAAATTATCAAAATTAGAGTATTTTTATTTGCTCACTCTAACAGATTATTTTTAGCATATTTTACTAATAGTATGCGATTAACGCCAGCAAATACCAGATATTCTGAATTTAATTTCAATAACAAACTTTTGTTTTAATATAATTTGATCTTTGGTGACCCCAACATAATTGGGGTTCCCTCTATATGATACTGTTGAGGAGTCCACCGCTTTTTATACAAATGAAATCACCCAGTATATACATATACTACTGCAAGAGCGAGACGAAAGTAAGACAGAGCAAGACCGAAGAGTTTGAGTCGAGCAGAGTGACAGAGTAAAAGGTTGTAGGTAACCGGAAGAGTGAGGGTGAAGTAACAGCGTTGTAGGAATCACAGTGAGCGAGCACGTAGACTCAGTAAGAAGTCATACAGCGATACTTCAATACCAAAGACTGTATATATATATTATGCTACTAACCCGTATTCCTGGAACTACTAACCTGCTTTACCAGTTTGTATTATTACGTTAATACATTATTTTCATATATTTATTCCTGGCGTTTGTTATTTATTGGGACCGGATTTCAATCCACAGATACCAAACTAGACTTTACAGCCAGTGTTACACCGGAATATCAGAGTAGCTAGGCGCATCAGTAGGTTGAACTTGCAGATGACCTTCTGGCCATCAAGCTGATTCGCGCCTTCACTGGATGTCAGTGGTCGACCCCATTTCGCTTAGGATATGCCCCAGATGACAGAGATATACAAGCACTCAACCGAGAGGAAAACAGGGAGAGAGTCTCGTACATCTTCGCTAGAAGAAGAATCCACGTTCGGAGAAAACCCCAAAACCGTACAATCACTCACCGATATTAATTGATGAAGACTGAAGTTGAGTGAACAATAATTTAACGTTTGAAAGATTTAGCCTCGTGTTCTTATTAGTCTGCATAATCACATTAAATGCTTTTCTATTTTAAAAGTGTGACTCAAAGGCAAAATACATTTTATGGACAAGTTAATAGCCGGCATAGTGGTCGAATGGTTAGAATATTAGCGTTCCAACCATGAGACCTGGGGAATCTGACCATAGTTGATTTGTCAGGGCGCTGACTTTTTCATAATATTGGCATATGGATACGATGTCGGCTTGCCTGGAAACTATGCCACAGGTTGATCCAAGCATTGTGAGTGAAGTTTGGAAGGCGAAACTATTCGGAAAATGTCGATAGCTGTGTTTGAATTAAGTCATTGTGACCGAGATTTTGAGTGTACTGACCTTGTTGTAAACTGCAGATAACAACAGATTGTAATTTATCCCCCCCTCCGCAAACTGTAACTAAGAGCTGCTCAACATAGTTGCAGTATAAATTAGAGGTTGGGTCTTCTGGTGTTGAAGACATACAAAAGGGCTTGAGCGGGCGTCTGCAACAGGACCAATGCTAGCCACGCAAGTATATTTCATCTGTGGGAGAGCTGTTGAAGGGTGGAAAATAATTTGTCACCAACAAGGACTCGGAAACGCTATTGGACTCTATCAAAACTGGAAAGTGAGGACTGGACAGCTTCCGCCCAAATATGGCAAGAATACTCCATTTAGTTCTTCTAAAAAAGGTAGAGGATAGCATAAGGAGTCAGGTACTTACTGGAGCGGTACAGAGAGCAGACAATTATTCCTGTATCTTTTTCGATGGATCGTATATACGACTTTCATTTGGTGTCGGGGTGAGTTTAAGGCCCCATAGTCTTTCAGGGCACAGAGCCTCACTGAGGGGACATCTATTCATCGTGACTGGCGGTAGTCCGGCCTCCGATCGTTGATGATGGAAGGTAACTAGTTTGGTTTTAGAGGTACTGAATATGTAACCAGCCAGTTTTTCCCCACAGATAAGATCAGCTGCCAATCTCTGATCATCATGAGTTTTAGAGGCGCAATCGTATATCCTCATATCTTCTGCATAGATATTCACAAATGATCTAAGTATAGACTTATGTAAAGCACTCCACACAGTGGCACAATGTCGCTTTTAATGTGGGGTGCTTGTACGCGAACATACGGGCCTAGGACAAAATTGCCAATCTACGCAAACGCTGACGTCGGTACCCACCAAACCACGCAATCTGGTGCAATGAAGAAGGTGCTGCTGTAGGGTTGGAACCCTCGAGGCCAGACATCTCCATCAGTTAATGAGGAAAACAGATACCACGTTTTGATCCCACTACGAGGACCAAGAATGAAAATATATTAAGTAAAAAGCCGAAAAGAAAGAGTGAAAAAAAAAAAAAATCAAATATAAAGGAAAAAGGAAATTATCTGAAAATGAAGCAAGAAGCAAAGAAAGAGTAAAAAAAAAATGTTCTTCCAAAAGAAAACAAAAAAAGGTATTAGGTTGGTGCAAAAATAATGTCGTTTTCTCACATATGTTACTATGTGAGAAAACGACATTATTTTTGCACCAACCTAATAAAAAAGAAGTCATGAATAACGTCAAAAAGGAAAACTTTCTATGATTGTTCGTTTGTTATTTGACGTTTGATGTCTTCAAAGTTTCCAAAGATTTTTTAACAGCTGTCAAATAAACGCTAGAATTCCTAATGGGAATTAACACCAAGAGGATATCACGATCAATTATTTTTATGACTTTTCATGTCACCTGCAGATCTTTTTAATCAAAAAGCATCAATTTTAATGGCGATTTGAATGAGTCGTTTTAGAGAGAATTGTGGCCAAAAGTTATTTTATTCTTTATCCCGGTCAACATTTTCATAAATAGATAGAAAAAATTGAGATATATTAGGTTGCTACAAAAATAATATCGTTTTCTCACATATGTTACTTTTATATATGATTTCTGAATTAATTCATTGATATATATAGGCATGTTATATATCATTTTGAAGCGCGTTTTTCGCTCTATCGAATCGTGTTATTCGTTACCGTTCTCAATCTCTTCATTCATTTTTTTGCAGGCTTTTCGACAGCATGGACAAAATTCAAATCCGCACGATTTTCGTGTTCCAGTTCAAACTAGGCCGAAAAGCTGCGGAGACAGCTCGTGATATCAATGATGCGTTTGGCTACATATATATATATATATATATATATATATATATATATATATATATATAACTAGACTCGTTTCGAAAAACCCTCGAATTTTTGATTTGTAAATAATCAAATCAATCTCGAGGGAAAAAAGGTTTTAAAAAAAGAAAGAGCTACAAACATGAACTACTGTTGAACAAATCGCACAGATGCAGGTCTGAAGCCCAAAGAAAAAAACCCGATACGAGTAGACAACTAACTAACAAAAGATCTCAATACAATCGTAGAGCAGCCATACTTTCCCTGACGATCCGTTTAGGTGAAACCTAGGTAGGTTTGTCTGGCTCACTAGGTGTATCTATATATATATATATATATAGAGAGAGAGAGAGAGAGAGATAGATAGAGAGAGAAACATATGGAGATAGATAAATAATGAACGTACTGAGATATATGGATAGATATAAACAGATTGAGATAGATACAGTGTAACCCGGATATAAGAGAGTTGTCGGGACCGGAGAAGAAGTCTCTTATATCCGGGTTTCTCTTATATCCGAGTTTGGTCTATTATATGTACATTAACACAGGCTCTAATTTGGGACCAGAGAAAATCTATCTTATATCCGGGTTTCTCTTATATCCGGGTCTCTTATATCCGGGTTACACTGTAAAGTGAGTGGGAGAAATAAATTGAGATAGATATAGTGAGAAAGAGAGAGAAATAAATTGAGATAGATAGATAGATAGATAGATAGATGGATGGTGCTAGAGCAAATTGTCGCCATTTTATATTTTTAATTTCACGCATGCTCATTGTTTGCTATTGATTTTGTCGACTGCACAGTACAGCAGAGTCAGTTGGGCACCATCTATGAGAAAAAGAGCAACATGACACAACTCAGTCCGCCAGAAATTTGGAAACGGCAGGTTGTACTGCTTAGCATTCGCATGGGAAGCTCTAATACGAACGTTTCCGTGTGTTTAGGAGTCAATCTGCGGACAGTGCAGAGGATTTGGAAAGAGTTGGGTGAGTCTAATGGCGAATACGAAAGTGTTTGGAGTGATCACTAGTGATGACAACATGATGCCTCGATTCATTTTCCCACAAGCCTCACTTAACACGGAGGCCCACATCAAGCGTCTTGAGGAGCTAGTGCTGCTCTGGGTCAAGAGGGTGGCTGCTGGAAGATCCTATCTTTGGCAACAAGAATCTGCACCATGCTACACAAGGATGAGAACCCAGTCATGGCTGTCAGACAATTTCTGCGACCACATTATCCCTTACATCTGGCAACCTGCAACCTCCTTGATTATTACGTGTGGGGCGGAGTTGAACAGGAGACCAACAAAACTCCTTATAACAACAAAGATGAACTGAAGGCAAGGCTTACGGCAGCATTCACTATCTTAAACAAGGAAACCGACCAGAAGAGTTGCAGGAGATTCCGAAGTCGTCTGGAGACCATGGTTGAAACTGTATGGCAATTTTAATGAATAAATTTACTCTTTAGTATTTCAAGATATTTTTGCGTAATTTTGGTAAATATACCTGTTAAAATGTGATTATTTTCACTTTTGCGTAATTTAGACGACAATTTATCCATCACACCCTGTAGATAGATAGATAGATAGATAGATAGATAGATAGATGCACCAGTGTTGAGTAAGGTTTAGCAAGTTATCCTACAAACATTTACTGCTGTAGTGAATTTAATTCTCTGTATCTGCAATTTTTATGCCAGAATATGTTCATACTTGGTCCGGTACGTCCTTCTCACGAACATCCTGACAAGCCTGATTGGTGGCTCCTGGGCAACGCTATGCGAACCTTGTTATCTTATCAACACTTGCTTTTTTTACTATCTATATATATATGCTAGAAGTTAAACTATTAAAAGATGAAACTTTTTCACGGATTTTGACATAATTCTGGGGCCTTTTTTTCATCCAAATCCATGAATTTGTTGTTTTTTTTTCATCCAAAATCTAAAAAAGAATATAAAAATATAAAAATCACTACTTTTTTCCATAATGTTGATTTTTTGTTTGCTCGGGTTTTATGGCATATCAACCACTGTGGGTTATTTAATGCCAAATCCAGTTTATATGAATTTTAAATGCCTATTTTGTATGGAATAAAAAATGTATAGCTGGCAACATTATTGTTTAAAAAAAAACGTATAGCTGGCAACATTATTCCTTTACAAAAAACGTATAGCTGGCAACATTACTTTTTTCACAAACAAACGTATAGCTGGCAACGTTACTTTTTTTACAAAAAAACGTATAGCTGGCAACATTACTTTTTTTTACAAAAAAACGTATAGCTGGCAACATTACTTTTTTTTACAAAAAAACATATAGCTGGCAACATTACTTTTTTTTACAAAAAAACGTATAGCTGGCAACATTACTTTTTTACAAAAAAACGTATAGCTGGCAACATTACTTTTTTACAAAAAAACTTAGAGCTGGCAACATTATTGTTTCAAAAACATAGAGCTGGCAACATTATTGTTTCAAAAACTTAGAGCTGGCAACATTATTTTTCTGAAAACATTATCTGAGACCTTGCTGTTGGATGCAGTTTATCGCCGTACCCAGGACGCGGATGTAGTTTACCGTCATACCTAGGACGCGGATGTAGTTTACCGTCATACCCAGGACGTCATAATGTTGAATGTGTTAAAATTATTCAACTTTTTTAACAAGAAAAATCTCCAGTCAATGTTAAAAATTGTGCAAAATATTGTTGATTTATTTAAAATGGAATGATATACTATGAGGTGTCTCTAATTTGTCTTTCGATACATTGAATTTATTTTCAATTTTTCTAGTTGAATTCTTCATCTATATTGCATATCATCCATTATTGTACATAATTAGGTTACAAGAAAATTAGTATTTTATATGAATATTATCTTACGAAAATTGAAATGTAACAAGTGTGGGGCTGTATCATAGATTCGAGGGGAGGTCTTGTATCATAAATTGGGTGGGGTACGAAGGCCTTCCATCGGTTTTTGTTCCTCTTGATGGTTGTTGCCAGGTTTGGAAAACAATCTCCGATGGTTACAGTCTTCTTGGGGAATTTGAAACAATCATTACCAAAAACGGGATATCTGGGATAAAACAAAAAGAAATTTCTTTCGTCAACAGTTGCTTGTTCTAAATCCGGAAAATTGACCTGAAATAATATTGATTAAGAATCAATAATATTGAAGGTATTTTTTTTTAATTTCCTATGCATTTATTGTCAGAAAACAGAATATATCGTTGGCAGCAAAATGAAAAAGTCCGATAGGCAAACTGCGAATTGGTGTTCAAAAGTTTAGATTTCTGGGAAGTGCTTTAACCAAGGATGGAAATCTCAACATAAAAATACGAAGATGTATGGAATAGCAAAGCATTTAGAAACACAGAAAAGTGTCATTCAATCAGTTATGTGCCATGCGGGATACACGCTTAGCCGATCATGTATCTTTCGATACATGACAAACGAGGCAGAATTTTTCCCGCGGTAGGTTGCCATTTCTTTCTCCGGTAGACCAGTTGCCATCCCGGTCTGTCCTGCTATTAAACTCAAATCTCGGCTATTTACTCATATCTCTGGATTATGTCAGAGGGTATCCCCTAGACAAGGCTCTGTCGAAGGGCAGAGTCTCGTCTCGGGAAACTGAATTCGTTTTTACGTGGTTTCTAGGGAATTTTTACCCGAGCCTACGGGCTCTGAACCCCACTTTAAACTCGGCCTTGTGCCACATCTTGCTGCATGGGGCAGTGGGTAAATAATTATCTCGGGGAAGAAGAAGATACATACCTTTCCCAAGGGTATTAGCACGTAAGTGAATGGAATGGATTCGACTGGAATTCGAACTCGGCTCTCCGATTCCTCAATCCAAGTCGCTATCTATTACTCCCACCGTGCCTCTTCAGGCCAAGAGAGTTAGATTCATACCTTTCCCAAGGGTATTAGCACGTAAGTGAATGGAATGGATTCGACTGGAATTCGAACTCGGCTCTCTGATTCCTCAATCCGAGCCGCTATCCATAACTCAACCGTGCTGAACTGATATATAATATCAATCCTCTCATATGGCAGTGAATAGTAGACAATTCTTTTACAGGTGAAGGGAAGACTGGACTTAGTACAAATATGACTCTACAGAAGAATCGTGAGAATGCGCATAATTAACGAAGAAGTCTTAATAAAAATAAAAACAAAAAAGGCAAACTTAAGTTGTATAACCTCCTCATGCTGGAAGGTCTTGGGCAACGGCGTCAATTCGATAATAAAGTTTCATTCTTCACTTACGACCGGTGTTCCTTAGTTGTTTTGAGTCCAGAGATAAAAGAACTTCAACACAGGGAATTTTAACTTAACTATTTTATTAACGTTTATATCGACATGTTCTAACTATCCAGTGGGGAGCCGTTTCAGACACAAAAGAGAACACGTCTATATTGCTTGACGGTTAATACTCGACTCACTGAAAAACCTCTCTCTGTCATTCCCACGTCAGCTCAGCCAGCCAAAACCGACTTTCTTATTATGTCTTGTATCTGATTCCTAAGGTCAACATCAGGAAGTCGGAGCAGAGATACACTTTCCCTAAAAAAATAATAATCTGCCAAACAATCATTTAACACTTCCACTCTGAATCAGAAAGAGACAACGAAAATTTCTTGAATATATAATAAGACCGGATTGGAGTCTCACACACACACACACACACACACACACACACACACACACACACACACACACACAAAATATCGAAGACAAAAGTGATCTAAGGTGGTAGTTGATCAGCTAATGACCAGCTTTTGTGAATGGATCGCAGAATAGGGGTGGAGTATAGCAAAAAAGACAAGCGTTAATGGGATTTATATATATTTTTTTTAATCATTACACCCTTAAGAAGGCAATAAAGCCATTCAGACGTAAAGGCTTACTGAGTGTGAAAGAAACTGAGAGAACGCTTAAATTCCTGAAGATAGCTCATCTGAACATGAAAAATATTTTTAGAAAAGGTCCAGGGAAGCTACGGTAAGCGGTGACAAAGTGACTGAAGCCGAGGTGCAAGGTCATGACCGATTAAATTGCAGATTCTACTTTGCGATTTTTCAAATCTCTAGATATAAAGCAGAAGCAACTGTCTAGATGCGGCAGTAATATTTAATATGTAAGATGGAATCAAACGACACTAATTGGTTAGCACAACACAGTTAACTAACTTTCCTACCAGCAGACCTATCAGTTTATTCAATGTAATCATGTCAGTGAAAAACGTTAGAACATGAAGGTGCAATAAGCCATTCTCCTTGAGGTTAGCATCAGCCATACTGAAAGAAGACAAAATGTCCTTTAAGACGATTAAAAACTGTAGTTTCGTTTTAGAGGGGTTAAAATTAACAAGCCGTGTCTTTCTCCAATTTACAATAGACTTGTTATGGTCCGATTCCTTGTACCACGGTGATAGTCCAATGTAGAACCAATAAAGAAGAACTCGAACACAGGTATGGAATAACACAGATATATTACAAACAGGAATATATACAGAGAAGTAGAAAGTGTTAGTACGAACAATCAGGTTTAGTAGAGAGAACAATGTAGTCTCGACCAGTATCACTATTCCATTGTCTTGCAGTAATTGTCTGAACGCGACTCTGTTTTGGACTGCCTCTGACTCGACTGACTGACTCGACTTAAACTATTTACTCCCCTTGAACTACTGACGATATTCAGTAACACCCCCAGGAGAGCATCATGTGGCACAAGGCAGGTTTAACGTGAGTTCTCCGAGCCGGTGGGCTCGGTCAAAAATATGCCCAGTGAACCCGTATAAACGGGTTCAGGGCCGGTTTACCACCCCGAAAGAGAATCCGCCCTTCGGCGTAGCCTCTTTCGGGTTCCTCCCCACCCGAAGGCAGAGAGTTCAACCGATCAGCCGGTCAGAAAGTGAACGACTGACGATATTCAGTCACCCCACCACGAGGGTGTCATGTGGCACAAGGCCTTTTTAACGTGGGTATTCAGAGCCCGTAGGCTCGGCCAAAAAATAGCCCATTGAACCCGCATAAACGGGTTCAGGGCCGGTTTACCTCCCCGAAGGAGACTCCGCCCTTCGGCGTAGCCTTCTTCGGGTTCCTCCCGTCCGTAGGATGAGAGTATAACCGTGCAGTCGTCCAAAAGTTGAGCGACTGACTCCTTACATACTCCTGAGGCGCTGTATTTATTAATAATGGAATAGGCCATTATTATTATTATTATGGGTAAGATCCCATAACAAGACTGAAGTTCATTTTCGAGCTCATTTGCCAGTTTGACTATTGAACCTGACAGGCTTACTATTAAGACCGGATTAAATAGTTGTGTGATCAGTATAGATACCGAGTTGGGAAATGATAATATCGGGAATGTCGTTGATGACAATAAGAAAATAGTTCCACGCATAGCGCGCTGGAGAACATCCGCATTAATGCTAAAAGATCTAGAAGAGTGGCCATTCAAGATGATTTTCATTACGCAATTTGTTATAAAAACAATTTGGTCAGAAACACCATAACCCTTCAATCTGTGACGAAGATCAGCCTGTCAAACTCCTTCGAGATTTCTAAAGCCACAAGTCGCGATCGGCCATAGTGAAAACAACGGCGGTTGAAAAAGAGAAGCGAAAGCCATATTATTTGTTTAAAAAACATGTGAAGTCAGATTTTTAATCAATTAGGAGTTAATAAAGACCCCTATTACTTTGCCAAAAAGATATAGAAGACAAATAGGCCGATAGATTGAAAGATTTCGCCCGAGTTCTTTAAAACAGGAATCACTGAGAAGGATTTCCAACAATCAGGAAAGCAAGAAACAACAAGGCATTAGTTGCAGATTTTAGAGAGATCAGGACAAAGTCCAGAAGCACATTTTTAGGAGAATTGCAATGATACCATAGAATTCGCATACTTTGTGAGAATCATGTTTGGATATGCTAGCGGAAATCATGGACGAATGCATATCATAAAGTAGACACTGCGTTCTAAGTGGAAAATCAGGAAAACTAGAATTGGAAAAGAATTCACGAGCAAAGCACTCTGCTTTATCAGCAGTAGTTGACAATATTTTAAATTAACTGAAGAGAGGAGGGATCCAGGACTTTTTTAATGCACTCTTACAGAGCTGCCATTACGTCAGTGATAAGACACTTAATCTCACTGAGGACACGTTTGCAATTATTACGAACAGACACAAAGAGGTATCTATTGTGATCAGAGCTATCGCGTATTTATAGTCAGAAAAATTGATTACTGTGGGCTGAACAGGCTAGTTTGAACCAAGAAGAAGATTGTAGTTTCACGTGATATTTCCGACATGGCGCAAATGCATCGTTGCCGGTTTTCAGACAAAAAGAAACCCTAGTGGCACAATTTTCAATGAGAAGCTTAAAGATTTCACTTCATGGACGACGTGAAGAAAATCAAGTGAATCCCAATTGGTATGCTCATAGCAGAAGGAAGTCTAGTGAAAAGAATGTTCATATTTCGTAGACGAGTCAAAAGAAGTATCAACAGATACGGCAGCGTGATCCGAATTGCCAAGAGGACAGAGTCGCCATGCCCGGCACATGACCAGGAGAGGCGGTCAGAAATAAATCGGAGAAAGAAACGTGTTAGTCAAAATTAGTAGGGAAACGAGTAGGAAAATCTACTATTTGGTTGAGAGATTGAGAAACTGAAAAATTGAAAGTCTGATTACCGGCAGCAGCATTAGTCTTAGGATGTTTAAACCACTTGACATGATGAACATTAAAATCGACAAATACAAAGATGTTCGCAGATTAATGTAGAGGGAGAGAGATAGAGAGAAGGACAGAGAGAGAGTGAGGGAGAATGAGATTTCTATACTGTCAGATATTTTGTTTAACATGCTACAGTCCTGAGAAGAAGGGGAACGATAAAGGAAGAAGAGATATTTTGTCTAACATGCTACAGTCCTGAGAAGGAGAGGGCGATAAAAGAGGAAGAACATGCTAAGTCCTGAGAAGAAGGGGAGTGATAAAGGAAGAAGAGATAATTTTTCTAACATTCTACAGTCCTGAGAAGAAGGGGAGTGATGAAGGAAGAAAAGATATTTTGTGTGACATGCTACAGTCGTGAGAAGAAGGGGGAGATAAAGGAAGAAGAGATATTTTGTCTAACATACTCCAGTGTTGAGAAGAAAAAGAGCGATAAAGAAAACGAAGAGCTAGCTAACAGTGTTTAGCGGTAGTTGAAAGCATATGAAAGAATCATCTGACACAAGAGACAATTCCCTTATTATCGGGTGATTTTCCAGAACGCAAACACCACAACCATACATACGCACCCTAGAATCCTTTCGATAAAGATATCGCGGAAAAAAAGAAATCAGTGATAGAGATAGACGAATTTTAAGTTAGTTTCAAAAAGCGCTGAGATATCTGGAGAAGCGTTTTATAAGAAAAGATTCTACACTACAGAAATTGGTATGAATACCCTGAATCTTTGAGAAAAAGTTTAGAAGTTTAGGTGATTTTTTTTTTTTTTTACAGACAGGTTTTTTTTTCGGGTATTTATAATACAAAGGATAGGAAGTTATGGAGAACCGTGGTCACCCACGTTCTGAAGGGACACGGTACATAAAGGAATAATAAACCGCGTTCGTGCTTTTTTTTTTCTTAACATAACGAAAAAATATATATTTCTGTATAGGAATGTCAAGGTGATTTTGTGGACCGATTGTTCAGCCACCTAGATAGAAATAGGACAACCTCTCTATACTCTGTGCTCTACTGACACAAGGCTTAGTCTTGAAGTGAATAGTTAACACGTGGTTATGAATGAGATGAAAAGGTTCGCCTACATCTTTACATATGTGTCGTTATCAAATTATAACATCCAAAGCATTAAAATATAAATGCTAACAGCAGTATTTCAATATTTTCCGCCAATCATCATCATCACTCCCCTGAGTGCTTCAATCGTCGGGAGGACCTGGAGAAGACATCCTCCTCCAGGATGATCTGTTGGCGGTGGCTCTCAGGAGTTTCGGCAACGTCTTGTCCGTCTCTAAAAGTATAGAGGATGCGAACGTTGCATGTTCCGATGGTTGTACGTTCGTTGGCAGCTTGATGGCGTTTGTCGCTTCGGTCGTCCACTTGTCACACCCATTCTGGAATGAGTCAATGGGACGCGCGGTCGTTGTTGATCCGGGCCTCGACCGATCCGGTATGGTGTTGCTTTGATTCTTCTTCCTCGTGATCTTTTTAGATAGCCCGCCGGCGCCCATCTCCTCTCCAAGCGCTTTTCGTCAATCTCGGAGAGCATTTGACAGAAATGTAACATTATTTCTTCGTTAGCTTCGCCCCCCTCTTTTTTTTTTATTTCTCTTTTGTTGAAATGATTTGTTGACTTTTTCGTTTTGCTATTTTCTTTCCTCGCTCCATTTTTTTTTCTTTTAAGTGCAATGACTTTTCAGGATATGGGGGATCTTGTCTCTCCACAACGTCCTGATGCTTTACAGTTTACCACCCCACTTTGTCCGTCTATATATACAAACCCGTTAAGTAGGTTGCCTGTTTCCCCAGCTTCCGCTTCAGTACAGTAACTGTTCAGATGCACTTTCCTCTTTCTCGAATTTAAGCTACTAGAGCTTACGGTTATATAACGTCGAAACGCCGGTTTCCGTACAATTGCCGGTTCCCGTACAATCGCCGCTTCCCGTACAATCGTCGGTTCCCGTACAATCGCCGAAGTTAAGCAACGTCGAACTTGGTTAGTACCTCGATGGGTGACCACTTAGAATAGCAAGTGCTGTTAGCTTGGATGTACGGGTGGTGTAATCGATAATGGCTCGGGGTTGTTTATCGGAGCGCCGTATCCCAATTCTAATTGGATTCGTTATATTCCCTTACGATCAAATACCCTTAGGAAAGGTATTGATCTACCTCTTCCTCCCCCTACATATAGGTTAATTAGTAAGACTTTTATCACTAAATCATTATTATTTCAAAAAAAATTCTTACAATGTAAACATATTTTCTAGATTTGAATAACCTGCAAATGGTTGATAAGCCGTCAAAAGCAAATCAGTCATTACTTCTAGATTGGCAGTTAGGTCTCATCATTTTGTAGTTGAAATTGCTAGATCAAAACCGTAAATTCTATGCTAACACTTTGTCTTTGGTATTTCTCGCTTGTGTAACTCTCTTTCGTCTTCTTGCTTTCTTTGTCAACTTTTACCTTTAAAAATGTTAATGCAATGTCAATCGTTATCGTCTGTCTTCTTAATTCCTGTTTTTGTTTGCTAATAGTGTCTATATTCGGACTATCGTTCGTATCTTTGTTGTTATTATAGTAACGTTTCGGTGGTTGTGACCTACGGCCTTCATCAGGTGTATATCGACCTGGGTAACCTATAGGGAAATTTGAACCGAACCTTTTAAATAATCTACGAAGGTTGACTATCCTCGTCCCACTGCACATGACGAGGGGTATCTGGTTTAGTTCTTATTTTTAGCATTGCTTAAAGTTTTGCTCACCCGTTTCCCTGGAGTTTCAGTACACACAGACCGGTTCTGGGATTGAACTCACAATTACTATGTTATGATGAGGACAATAGTCTGAATATAAATAGTGTAAATAATGATAAATCCTTATCCTGTTCCTTTATTTTTCTCTTCTTTAATAGTTATTTTTTTTCTCTCGTATACAAGAAATCCTCAAAAATGGATATAATTTTTGTAGTCTAATAACATAGTCACTTCTTGCTCGAATAATCTCAAATCATAACAAAATGTTTAAAAACAAAGTTGAATGTTTAATTTTTAAAAATTCTTTCCAGGATGAATAATGATTAGAAATGAAAAAGGCATTTTGTCTGCCAGAATATGATCGAACACAGTCAAAGAAGAGTGCGCAGCGCGTATTTTGGCGAAAATGCAAGAAAAATGCACAAACTGGAAAGCAGATTTGGGCCTGGCACTAAAAATTCAAAAGAGGAAAACTGTCTATGCAGGGCAAAGGGATCTGGAAGACCACCAAGCTCGGGAGACATTTGTAAGAAGCCCCAGAATGTCTGTAAGAAGAGAATCTATGGAAACTCAGATTCGTTGTACGACTTATGTGAAAGGACAGTTCTATATCCCCACTTCTTGCTACAAACCGAGAGGAACTTAAGCAGTAGAACACTGAGACGTTGGACAATGTTACGCAAGACATGCTACTGCGTGTCTGACAGGAGCTGGGCTACCGACATGACGTGTGTCGTATTACAGGTGGTGCGCATATTGAATATTTGTGAAGTTTTATGAAATCGGTTATAAAATCTACATCCCTTTGAATATAGTGTTCGAATTTTGGTAAATAAATCATTTATTGTTCAACATGAAGTTTATTTAAATTCGCTTGCCTGGGACACATTGTTACTCAGATATTCACATTTTAAATTATGTCAATTTTAGGGGGGCACCGTGTACTTTCGCACCCAGTGAAATCTTGCGTCTTAGTGGCTTTATTGCCTTGTTTGGGGTGAAATGATTTAGGAAAAAAAAACCGTTCTATGAGTGTTAAAATTCTCCAGGATCTCTTTCATAATTACGTGTGCCGTAAATTGCAGCTGTCTCTTTCTGACCCCCAAGTATAATTTATTTTGTTCTTATTTTCTTTCAGATTTCTTCCTTACTCACATGACTTCCCGAGGTTGACCTTCGAGGTCAGATGCAAGCCATAATAAAGGAGTTGATTTTGATTAGCTGAGATATCGTGGGAATGATAGATAGAGAAAAGTTTTTCAGACGGTTGGTTCTTACACGTCAAGCAATATAGACATGTTCACTTTCGTGTCTGGAACGGATCCCCAATGAGTGGGGAGCGACCTCACGGGATAGTTAAAAAATGTACGTCAACATGAATAATAAAACTATGTAAGTTAAAAGTCTCCGTGTTTGATGTTATTCATTGCTAACTCAAGCAAGTAGCGATCACCGGCCAAGAGAAGACGAGATGAGACCACTGCAACCAAGGGGCTATGCAATATATGATGACAGTAGTTTTACTAGCGAAATTACTAAATGCAACCGTAAGTTCTATTCTGAACGTTTCTTCTCGACTATGAAACTTCCTTCCAGCTTCTTGTGCTCCTGTCATCTACAAACTACAAAAATTTAAATGCAACGTAAATCATCACCCTCTGTCTTATTGAATCCTCTCCTTTTGATTATTCTTTTTCCCCAGTAATGTTTTATTGGTTTCTATCACTCTTTCATCTTCAGTGCACCCTATTGTGTCTTAGTGGCTTTATTGTCTTCTTTGGTATGAAATGATAAAACAGATCAGATATTACACAGTAGTTCAGCACTTTTCATTGTTTTCTTTTCCAATTTTAGTAAATCTAAATTATATTTCCCTGTTTTTACTGGGGACTATACGGGGTGTCAGTAAAATCACTATAGAGTTACTTATAATTAAAAAAAAAGCAAAGCATTGCAGCAGGCGACTTGCAGTTCGAACAGTAAAGTAATCCTCTGCCCAGTTTTTGGAATGTGTCCTTGGCCATCCCAATACGTCTACGGATGCGTCTGCTTAATTCTAGTGTTCCCGACCTGCAAATTGCATTTCATGCTCATCCTTTTACTGATGACCATGCACTTTGTCTTCTTGTAGTTTATACTTAGTCCCTTCTTCTCACTCTCCGTCGCTACCTTCTGTACGAGATTTTGTCATTTCTTATCCGTGTCTGCTATCAGTACTGTGTCATCTGCGTATCTTATGTTGGTAAGGTTGTGGCCGCCAATGCTAAATCCCGGTAGGGATTCCAATTCTCTCAGAATTGCCATGCTGTACAGGTTGAACAGGTCCGGTGAGAAGACGCATCCTTGCCTTACTACCCTTCTACCTTTCAATAATCTCTTTTTCGACAGTTTTTTCCTTTTTTGGTTATTTATTTATTTCTTTTATTTGTTTTAATCATTTCACACCAAGCAAGGCAATAAAGCCACTAGGCCGTAATATGTTACTGAATGTTAGGAAATATGCGAAAAAACTATTACTAAGGAGAGAGGACAATAAAAGAATTAAGAATTACGAAGACAGACGATAACGATTGATATTGCATTTAAATTCAAACTTGACCAGGAAGCAAGAAGCCGGAAGGGAGTTCCACAAGTGAGAAGCGCGAAAGAAGAAACTGTTAGAATAGAACTTACGGCTAGATCTAGTAATGAGAACAATAGGAGAACAGATAATGCAGTAATACAAAATACACGTCCCGGATTCAGTTTGTTCACTTACATTGACGCTGTCACACATCGAGAAGGTCTGTATGAACACTATCTTTTTCGGGTAGGAACTAGTGTCAGCCATTTGAAATAGAAAATTATATTTATACATGGGTGACAAGACTTTTGGACCGCCCTGCAGAGTTGTGCATGAATTTATAAAGTCTCTGTTCTATAGAGGAAAGTTCACCAGAAAGTCTTTATAGAAAAGGTATAGGGAAGCTATGTTATTTATTTATTCTTTTTACTGTATTTCTTGTCGTTTTTTTCTACTAATCTTATTTCCTTTTTATGAAGAAACATTTAAATTACCTCATTGGCCATAAAAAAGGTATCTTCTTATTTTTTTTAAATGCTTTGATCACGACGCCATTACTACTCCGCCAATCGAAAAGACGTTTTCAGAAATTAAAATAAGCCCCTTTTCTTTTTAGAATATTAAATAGCGTCAGGATCGTTGAGCCGGTTTCATTTTGAAAATAGCAATTTTTAAAACAACGTTGGATAAGATTTTCTTCTTCCATCATGGCTAACAGATCCCCATCCTACTCTACACATTATAGACAATACAAATGATTTGATGGATGTCTTGCGTGCTAAGGGGGAAAGAAAAATAGACGACAAAATTCGAGGGGGAAGAAGTGGAAAATGTTCGTCTAAAGTTTCCACAGCTTTTTGTTCCACGTTTTTAGTTTTTAGTTTTTAGACGGGAGCAATCAAGTGGAGAGAACTCTAACACCAAATACAGGCTTTCTTCTCCCGTGGTATAACCCAGACTGTACTTTTTAGAAATAAGAAATGTCGTCTACGTCTGCTTGTCTTTGTTCCCGTCATATTATTTTTTTTTTTAAAAAAAAGCAAGGATAAAAAGACATGCATAATTTTAAAAGAAAAAGTAACGAAATATTTACTGTAAATCTGAACATAATGTCAAGGTGAAAATAACAAATAAGTGCATCCATACACATCAGCATGTATAATAAACATACACATCCTCTTATTTACAATTACTAGAGACATTTTTTTTATACATAAACATGCATTTTAGCGCATTGAGAGTCTAAGAGTGAAATGTATGGAAGCACGAACGGGCAAGACTTAACGGTATCAATGAACAGTAATATCTAATAAGCTGGTTATTGATCTGTAGATTTACAGGAATATCTGGGAAGTTTTCTGACAGAGGACGAAAAGTGCGACGGAGGCTAAAGTCTGAGACAGCACCAGTGCAGACACCCGCGGGAGAGACTAGAGTTTTATATATATATATATATATATATATATATATATATATATATATATATATATGAAGAAATATAGTCTTAAGGTGTGCTATACTTATGGGATAAAGTGCTCAATATCAGAGATAGAGCGTGTGTAAATATAAAAGTGAACATAGAAGTCAACACTTAGAGGCGACAGTCTGTTTCATGCTATATGCAATCGTCAGGCCACGTATGCTGTTATTTTTCTCGGCTATTTATACATATACGGGTCAGTGGTGCATTGTGGGTAGTCTATTATGGCGGTTATTTTAACGGAAGTCGTTTATTTATTTATTTGGGTTAAATTATTTTGCTTCTTTTTATTTTTTGTTTCTTATTTTATTTATTTATTTACTTATTTTTTAATCGGTGTTTTTTTTATTAACGTAGTAAAGATTTGTTTATATCACTTATTCAATAGTTTTGTTTTGGTTCGAGAATTTAATTAAAGCTATTTGTTCGGTTTTGTGGTTGGTTGTTGTATCTTATTCTAACTATTATTTTGGCAGAAACAGTTTTCTTAATTCGTGTTTATTTGGGTTGATTATCTTTATTTGTTTTTTCTAACGGTAACTTTATATATATATATATATATATATATATATATATATATATATATATATATATATATATATATATATATATATATATACGAAACTACAAAAGAAAACAAAGAAAAAGGTTCATTTTTTTTTTTAAGTATGTGTAGGGATACTAAAAGCCAAACAAGAGCAAAAGTTTAAATATCTGGGAGGA
Source organism: Acanthosepion lycidas (assembly GCA_963932145.1). Lineage (NCBI taxonomy): Eukaryota > Metazoa > Mollusca > Cephalopoda > Sepiida > Sepiidae > Acanthosepion > Acanthosepion lycidas. The sequence goes on along the minus strand of OZ010593.1, from coordinate 72,586,865 downwards.
CGGAAAGTGTGACAATGAGATCCGAAGACGTATTGGGATGGCCAAAGTTGCATTCCAAAAGATAAGCAGAGTATTAAGAGACAGAAAAATTTCGTTGGAAACAAAGAAAAGAGTATCGAACTGTTACTTGATATCTGTCTTCCAATATGGTTGTGGATACTGGACAATGTCCTCAAAGATGAAGAGACAAAGCAACAACAAGATACTGAGATACCATGAACCGGACATAACAACGATGAGGTTTTGGAGAAAATGAAAACAAAAACGAAACTTATACTTAACATCAGGAAGAAGTAGTTGAAATCTCTGGCGCACGTAATGAGGTAGGAGGGCTTGGAGAACCTGATACTCACAGGACAGATTGAGGGAAAGTGAGACAGAGAAAAGCAGCATGTAAATATTTGATGAGTTTGAATAAATGGATGGTAGAACAGGGTTTGAGACAAATAACAGAAAGACAAAACTTATTAAGAGCTGCAAGAGGCAGGAAGATAAGGAGGACCATGATCGCCTGAAGCGACATGGAATATAAAAGAAGAAGAGTTACTTGGCGTGTAAATGTCAAAAGAAAAATGTGCTTCAAAATGGTTATTTTTATGTGTTTGTTTAGCGGTAACTCCTTATGGGTCATTTAATTTTTTTTAAATAATTAACCCCAAGCAAGGCGGGAGTGCCACAAGGGGCTACAGAGATTGTAAGTAAGGGAAAAGACTGGGTATAGGGGGTGAGGAAAGAATAAAAAGAAGAACGGGAGGAGGATGAAAAGAAAAAAGGGGATCAAGGACACAGAAGATGTCGATTGACATTACATCTAAATTTTTGAAGATTATCGTTATCAGAGAAGCAAGTAAAAGGAAGGGAGTTCCACTGTCGGGAAGTGCAAGACAAGAAGCTGTTTGACTCGAAGAGGCAGTTACATTTAACTGTTTCGACAGTAAAAGGATGGGACAAAGATGCCAACCTAATAACACGTTTAAATTCATGCAGTCGAGACACCAGGGAAGATAGCTCATCAGAGCAGATGCCATAAAAATATTCATAGAAAAGACAAAGGGAGCCACATTACGTCGGTTAGAATGTGATTGGTGTGCGAAATATACTAAATATACCAAATACACTAAATATGCTAAATATAATAAATATACCAAATATAGTAAATATACTAAATATGCTAAATATACTAAATATACCAAATACGTTAAATATGCTAAATGTAACAAATATACCAAATATACTAAATATGCTAAATATAACAAATATACCAAATATACTAAATATGCTAAATATACTAAATATACCAAATATACTAAATATGCTAAATATACTAAATATACCAAATACACTAAATATGCTAAATATAATAAATATACCAAATATAGTAAATATACTAAATATGCTAAATATACTAAATATACCAAATACGTTAAATATGCTAAATATACTAAATATACCAAATATACTAAATATGCTAAATATACCAAATATACTAAATATATTAAATATAATGGTTATGGTGACCAGTTATAGAACCAAGTCTGTCTTTTTATTTAGCCATAGCTGGTGGGCGGGGAGAGGAGAGGATTCATTCCTTTCTCAATGGTATTTTAGTGAATGTAATGGATCCACTGGAATTCCTCAACCCGAGACGGTATCCGTTACTTCACCGTGACTCTCTCTCTCTCTGTCTCTGTCTCTCTCTGTCTGTCTCACTCTGTCTGTCTGTCTCTGGCTCTCTCTGTCTCTCTCTGTCTCTCTCTCTCTCTCTCTATATATATATATATATTGTCATCCTGTCAGACTGTTTCGCTGTATCACAGCTCGTCAGTGTGGCTAGATATCCTATTGCCTCAAGCCAGGATCGAAACCCTACTGATTTGGCATCAGTCAGAGATTTTTTTTCCTAAGCTATCAGCTCTCGGCAGAGAGGAAGGTGAATTTTTACGTATTTATTTTTGAATGTAACTCAATTCATAGAAGAGTTTAGCATCAGCAGTAGCGGTCACTGTTTACAAATTCGTGCTTTCCCTCTAAAGTGCTCGACCGAATTTTATTTTTTCGAGGGTGTATATATTGTCATTCACAGACGGGCTATTTCGCTGTATCACTGCTCATCAGTGTAGCTAGACATTCGATTGTCTCAAACCAGGATCGAAACCCAAAAGGGTGTATCAAAAATACTTTTACAAACTTTGAGGGGCGGGTTCTTCACACCAAAAAGTCCATATAAAAATATATATGAAAATCTTTAGCGTTTTTCACTTCCCAAGTAAAAATTTAATTTTCAAATGAACATAACAATTATGCTTTAGAAAAATGATGAGGACAACAATTTTTTATCATAGAAAAGACAGCACCCTGATGATGACATTGTGCTAATGTCAAAAGTACTTCGGATGAACTGAATAAGCATCAGCATGGTAATTTTCTTTCTTCCTTCAATAAGGATACTAAGAAACTTGTTCGTATATATATATATATATATATATATATATATATATATATGCACACACACATACACACACACACACACACACACATATATATATATATATATATATATATATATATATATATATGTATGTCTATTAATATAAAAACTGATAAAAGCGATTTAAATAATTTTGAACACTCTCTTAAGTTCTCACTAGCATAATACAGACTTACAATATTGACATATTTTAAACTATATATATATATATATATATATATATATATATATGTGTGTGTCCTAATATATATATATATACATATATATACATGCACACGCACACAAACAGAGAGAGAGAGAGAGACACACACACACACACACACATACAGTGTAACTCGGATATAAGAGACCCGGATATAAGAGAAACCCGGATATAAAAGAAATTTCCTCTGGTTCCAAATTGGAGCCATACTTACCTAAACAAAATAGGCCAAACCCGGATATAAGAGAAACCCGGATATAAGAGACTTCTTCTCCGGTCCCGACAACGCTCTTATATCCGGGTTACACTGTATATATATATATTACCTGTAACATAAATACATACAGGTTATTTTTAAATTCATCTATATCGTTATTTCGTGCGTAAATATCTCCGAATTCGACTCCAAAAATTCGAGTCATGTTATGAAAATTTACGGCGTTAAGCTTGCTAATGTTTTTAATCACAAAAATTGATAAGGTCCAAGCGAACAACTCGTACTGAAAAGTTACCTTCAGCTGGCTATTTCGCCGCCGGAGTCGGCCTATCGACTTCAGGCCGGCTGCAGTTACGACAGACAATATTCACAGCAACAGGCCAGCTCGTCAAACCACCCGTCTCCAACCGGATGCTAACCATTATAAAATAGTCCGGTAGCCTCTATAGGCCCCTTTCACTTCGTGTCTCCAAAATTATTTAATAGCTTTGCCATACTCATAAAGTTGACCCTTAAACGGCGCAACAAAAGGACACTATAACAAATTATAGGTAATTTTTCTGCCCCTTTTTCTTCCTTTCTTCTTTTTTTTCTATTTTTAAGTCATTCTTCATTTCTATGAGGACAGGCAGCCTTTTAACGAACGAAAAGAGAATTCGTGGGGATTTTGTTCCATGCTATTGTTAGCCTTTAGAACGATTTTAGGGGAAAATGAGAATCTGAAAAAATACGCACAGGTCTGTTTACGTGCTGTTGTTCTTTTATGTACCGAATCAAGTCAGATGGTGGGTGATCATGGCTCTCCACAACATCCTGCTTTTATTACTCTATACAATTTTTTTCCATCCTTTATAAACAATCTCTCTTGATCTCTTTTCTACTAATCATTCAAACAAACTCATTAAGTAGTTTACTCATTGCGTTCTATTACTTTTGACTTTGCGATATCGTTTGGGTGTTAAAATATTCTGGCTCATTGTCCTTGTTATGTGCCCTAAAAATATTAGTTGTTTCTTTCCGATTATATATGTAAGTTTCCTTGATGTTCTTAGTTTCATTCAAACTTCCTCACTGGTTACATGTTCTGTGCATGTTATTCTTAATATTCTTCGGAAGAACCACATCACTTTTGCTTCGTCTATTTTCTCTGTTCCTTTACTCCTGGGTATGACGATAAACTACATCCGGTAGCAGAAGATTGGAAATTTTGAGGGGCGTAGAACGACCTCTTAATTGCTGTTGTTCCGGGGTCCCAGCTATATGCAAATAGTGACCACAAAAACAAAATACTATGAAAGTATAAAAATACATTTTATAGTAAAAAAAATACCAGTAATAGATTTTTATATAAAATAAATTACCAACAATAGCTATTTATAATAAAACTACCAACAATACATTTTAAAAGTAAAATTACCAAAAATACATTTAGTAAAATTACCAACAATAATTTTATAGCAAAATAGCAAACAATACATTTTATCTGTAGAAGTTATAAAATTGCGTTCAAAATTTTTAGATTTCGGCATTTAATAACCCATAGAGATCTGTCTATATTTCTGAGATGAGTTATAACTATTTACACTATTTCCATTAATCAGACTGTTGTCCTCATCTTTATTGTCCCCAAGCGCACATAGCTCAGTGGATAAAAGCATTAGTTGAAGTAACCCAAAAATTGACCTGGTCCAAAGAGGTGTGAGTTCAATACCTGGCAAAGGTAATTAACTGAAACTGAGATATCCAGAAAAGGTATGGCACGTGTAACTAGAACAATCTAACCCCCTCCCCGTGGTTCGAAATTCCATTGAATATCACCTGAAGGAGGTTGGAGCGTACAACAGTCGAAACGTCGGGAATATGACAATAAAGATGATTACGAATAATGTAAATATCAATGTGGATATGCCGCTAAAAATCAAACAACTTTGTTTCTAACGATATTTTCCTTTTTTTAATACTTTGCTTAGATTCGTGAAGACATATTTCGCTATTCTTATGTACCTCTGGGATTCTGTTATGTATTCATCTTCTTTGTGTCATGTCGTGTCCCTTCCGAACTTTAGCTGTTCCTTTTGTTGACAACCTTACTTTCTTTTTTCTTAGAATTGATATTTAGTCCTTTCTTCTCGCTTTCCTTCACTACTTTCTGTGGGAGTTCTTGTAGTTTCCTTTCTGTGTCTGCTATCAACACTGTGTCATCTTCATATCTAGTGTTGTTAAGAATACAGCTGCCAATAATGAATCCTGGTCGGACTTCTAATTACCTCAGGATCGCCTCGCTGCATAGGATGCATATGGATCGCCTCGCTGTATAGGATGTATATAGATCGCCTCGTAGTATAGGATGCATATGAATCACCTCGCTGTATAGGATGTATATGGATCGCCTCGCTGTATAGGGTGTATATGAATCGCCTCGCTGTATAGGATGTATATGGATCGCCTCGCTGTATAGGGTGTATATGGATCGCCTCGCTGTATAGGGTGCATATGAATCGCCTCGCTGTATAGGGTGTATATGGATCGCCTCGCTGTATAGGGTGCATATGAATCGCCTCGCTGTATAGGATGTATATGGATCGCCTCGCTGTATAGGGTGTATATGGATCACCTCGCTGTATAGGATGCATATGTATCGCCGAGGAGAATAGGATGCATATGGATCGCTTCAGTGTATAGGATGCATATGGATCGCCTTAGTGTATAGGATGCATATGTCAGTATACAGTGAGACCATATATACGTGTTTACGCCCCTTTCTTTTTTGTAGATTTACTGGATTCATTTTCTATCCGTATGCTGGCAGTTTGTTTACAGTATGTTCCAGATTTTGCTGATATCTTTCCCAAGTAAATAAAGCGAACCTCGCAGCTCAAACAGCTATAAGTGTCGTACGGAAAAAAAGTTCATTAGATTAGTAAACCAACGGGTGTAACAGAAAACTTGTCCAAATCGTGTAACGGCATAATTGTATATCCTACAGAATGTTTAATATCTAAAAACAAAACAAAACAAAAAAAAACATTAAACTGATTGAATTTCTTTTTTCCAGGTTTTCAGATAAGACGTTTAGCCATCTTGATACTATATGTCTTAAGAATCATTGAAAAATCCCCTGAGTTATTCAGCTAGAAAGAGAACAGGTTAAAATCGTTTTATGTCCACACAACTATATTTTCTAAGCTGAGCAACGGTGAGAGGAAAAATTAGTAAATGTACCAACATTCATAATCTGGCTTCCATCTTCAAAGTGCATTCAAGAACCATCAAGAGAATGGTGAATAAGTTTAATAAAGAGGGAACATTAGAGAGGAAAACTAGATCAGGTGGCGACAACAGGAAGAAGGCACATCATTTCAGCTTAGAGCTAAAGAGATCAATTAGAAATATCAAACTAAATCTCGACTTGAGTTTACTGGGCTTGTTCGTGTCAGAATATTGGGTCTCTTTCAGAAAGTGTAAATAAATTCTGTTCAGTATAGCTACAGTGTAAACCAAAGTTTGACTCTATGGATGATGAAGAAGCACAAATGTACTTGAGCAGTCGTCTGCAATAGGGACTAGTTAGTCACCATAGCATACTCGGAAACGAGGTGCTATAAATTTACTTATCTATCTATCTATCTATCTATCTATCTATCTATCTATCTATCTATATATATATATATATATATATATATATATATATGTGTGTGTGTGTGTGTGTGTGTGTATGAAGAAATATAGTCTTAAGATGTGCTATATTTATGGGATAAAGTGCTCAATATCAGAGATAGAGCATGTGTAAATATAAAAGTGAACATAGAAGTCAATACTTAGAGGCTTAAGTGTTGACTTCTATGTTCACTTTTATATATATATATATATATATATATATATATATATATATATATATATAGATAGATAGATAGATAGATAGATAGAGAGAGAGAGATAAATAGATAGATAGATTGATATACATATATATATATATATATATATATATATATATATATATATATAGATAGATAGATAGATAGGAGAACTTATTTTAGGCGACGCATTTCGTACTCTGATGGATTTTATCAAGGCAAATATATATCCATCAGATGACTAAACGTGTCGGCTAAGTTAACTTTTCCTTTTGTCATTATTCATATTGACCTAGCACTGATATATTTTTAGTTATATCTTAAATGTTGTTCGCATACAAACAAGCAAGCGCGTGCACGCTCACAGACACCACATATCGCCTGAAGACTGATTTTAAGCATGAAACTGACTGTCGCCGTTGGGTGTCGGCCTCAGTGTTCACTTATATATATATATATATATATATATATATATATATATATATATATATATATATATATATATCATTATATATATCATAATATATATGAAGAAATATAGTCTTAAGGTGTTTTATATTTATGGAATAAAGTGCTCAATATCAGAGATAGAGCGTGTGTAAATATAACAGCAATATATATATATATATATATATATATATATATATATATATATATATATATGATATCCACTTTGCATAAAGGCAGGCTTTTGGTGCTTAATTTTGCTTGTCTCACGATTTATTTGTTCTATTTTGTTTTAATGTATCCATATTTCATCTCCTGACACCACCAGCTTCTTTCTTCTTGTTTTTTTACGAAGACATGACATTTAGAACCCACCCAGTAGGATTTTTCTTCGTTTGACTTTCGTATAAATCAGACATCAAAACAACTTGCATAACCACATTGTTGTTAATGATTTTTATATTTTCAATATGTCGGCTATTATCTGCGTCGCCCAGCATTGATTATTATCTTGATTTAATCGTTATAAACATCAGTTGGGTCTACCAGACCGCGGAGGATTGTTCAGTGATAAATCTTCAGTGGAAAACGTTGCAAAGCACTTTTGAGGCGATCCATCAAAAAGGCATATAAACATTTTATTCGCTTTTCGTGTTTGAGTTGTATTTTTACATTTTGTAAAATAAAAAAAAAGAAGGTGAATATATCGAAATTACTGATTTTTCTATTCAATGGTAGGATTATAAAAGAAAAAATATGATTATTTTAAAATGAAAAAAAGTTACATGCCGATTTGTTACCTCTCCGAATAGAATCAAAACCTAAATGTTTAAATGAAATTAAAACTAAGCAATCCTAGTGCCACCAAGGGATAAAAACAAGAACTTTTTTGTAAACCAATAAAAATTCTCACTGGTATAACAATTATCAAAAATAAATCAAAATGGGTTTTTGAAGGAAGTTAAAACTAAACGCGACTAATTCCATCTAACAAAAAAACGAACTTTTTTGGTTAGCAGATCATTAATTCTAGCATCTGGAATTAAGTGACCTCGGTGTCTCTCAGGCAAACCTGCCTCTGTATATATATATATATATATATATACAAGCCGGTAAATGTTGTTAATACTCTTTGTTATAAACAGACCATTTACTTAAATGTTTCTATCTATAAAAATAACGTATAAATAAAAAAAAATAATTGTCGGACTAAGGCCATTTCATAATATATTACCTCATTTTTTACGTTAAGATACGCTTCGAGCAGATATGAGCGTTCGGGAGACATCATGGGAAGTTTGTAGTTTAAAAACAATAATTTGACCTTGCTAACCAGACGCTTCCTCTGTCGTTAAATGATATAGCACGTCAGGCTATAAGACGGTTCCATGTATGATACAGGTTCGTTTCCTTTTGGAGGACACACATTTTCTATGAAATTTCTCGGATATTCAGGCCGGTAAATGTTGTTAATATTGTTTATTATAAAAAAGAGCATTTACTTAAATATCTCTATTAATATATCTATCTATAAAAATAACGTATAAACAAAAAATATACT